>JAJPUD010012828.1:19715-47393 GCA_023553655.1 Myrmecobius fasciatus
ACAAGATTAAAAGGGAAGCAATAAACTGGGGGGGGGGGGATTTACTTCCCTGGGTTCTGATAAAGGCCTCATTTCTAAAATACATAAAATATTGACTCAAATTTAAAAGAATTCAAGCTATTCTCCAATTGATAAATGGTCAAAGAATATGAACAGACAATTTTTAGATGAAATAATTAAAACTATTTCTAGTCATATGAAAAGGTACTCTTTATCACTGTTGATCAGAGAAATGCAAATTAAAACAGCTCTGAGATACCACTACACACCTCTCAGATTGACTAAGATGATAAGAAAAGATAATGCTGAATTTTGGAGGGGTGTGGGAAAACTAGGATACTAATACATTTTAGTTGATGTGTTAGCTGATCCAACCATTCTGGAAAACAATTTGGAACTATGCCCAAAGGGTTATCAAACTGTGCAAACCCTTAGTTGTAGCTGTGTTTCTACTAGGCTTATATCCCAAAAAGATAATAAAAAAATAAAAATGACTTATGTGTGCAAGAATGTTTGTAGCAGACATTTTTGTAGTGGCAAGAAACTGAAAATTGAGTGGATGCCCATTAGTTGGAGAATGGATAAATGTTATGGTATATGAATATTATGGAACATTATTGTTCTATAAGAAAGTCAGCAGAATGATTTCAGAGAGGCCTGGAGAGATTCACATTAACTGATGGTAAGTGAAGTGAGTAGAACCAGGAGAATATTGTACATGGTATCAGCAAGATCATATGATGGTCAGTTCTGTGATTCTTTTCGACAGTGAGGTGATTCAGGCCAATTCCAATGGTTGAAGAGAGTCATCTTTATCAAAAGAGAGGACAATGGACACTGTATGTATCACAACATAGTATTTTCACCTTTTTATTGCTGTTTACTTGCATTTTGTTTTCTTCCTCATTTCTTTCCTTTTTGATCTGACTTTTATCCTCCACCATGATAATTGTGGACATATACATATATATATATATATATAAAATTGCACATGTTTAACATATTAGATTGCTTGCCTTCTAAGGTAGGGGGTGGAGAGAGGGGAAGGTGAAATATTTTGGAAAACAAGATTTTGCAAAGGGGAATGTTGAAAATTATCTGTGCATAGCATGTAGTGGATATCCTGCCATCTAGGGGAGGGGTGGGGAGTAGGGGGGAAAAATTTGTAACAGAAAGCTTTGTAAGGGTTAATGTTGAAGAATTACCCATACATATGTTTTGCAAATAAAAAGTTTTAATAAAAATTAAAAAAAGAAAATTACCTGTAAATATATTTGGAAAATAATCAGCTTTAATCAAAAAAAAAAATATTTCACTTTATCCAGACGATAGACCTAAGAAGTAAGTGCTATTATTATCCCCAGTGAAATATAAGAAAAATTGAGGAATAAAATAATACTAATAACTGGAGAAAATCCAGGTAGGCTTCATGAGGTAAGTAAAACATGACCTGAGTCTTATACAAAAATTATCATTTTAATAAATGAAAATGAGAAAGGGATACATCCTATTCATTAGAGATAGCCTGTACAAGGACATGGAAACTAGAATTTGGGGAATAACTATAGGTCCAGTTGAATTGAAATAAGTTTGTCAATCATGCTGGAAAATCAGATAAGCACCAAAATGGGTACTGACAAAATAAGGCAAGCTGAGTTTTCCTATCTAAGATCCATCTTCCATCTATTCTATATTCCTTCTATGCACTAAATTGTTTACATGTTGTCTCTTCTATTAGAACCTGAGCTGAGAGCATCTAAAGGGCGCAAGAGAAAGAGCATTAGCCCTGGAGTCAGGAGGTTCTGAGTTCAAATCTGACCTTAGACAATTCTTATTAGCTGTGTGATTCTGGGCAGGTCACTTAACCATGATTGTCACATACACACACACACACACACACACACACACACACACTAATGGGAACTCTTTGAAGGCAGGAGGTATTTTACTTTTCTTTTTAACCCCAGTGGTCAAAGCACGGGGTCTGCTACATAATAGGACATTAATAAATGTTTGTTGCTAGAGTGGTATATTGTAAGGAACTATTAAATGCTAATTTAATGTTAACAAAGCCACTGAGGATATTTAAGCAATGTAGTGATATAGTTTGATCGGAACTATAGGATGATTATTTGTGAAACTACTTATAGTATGTATTGTAAGTGTGAATGAAGTGAAGGAAGATCAATGTAGAGACATGTGGATACAATAACAGTTGAGAGAAGATGAACGCTTGAATTAGGGGAGTGAGCTTTTGAATGGAGAGAAGAAGGGATAGTTAGAAATGTCACAGAGGTAATCTTGTCAACATATTGCAGTTGATTGAATGTGGAGAAAATGTTAACTCCAAGATTGAGACTATAAGTGATTAAGAGAATATGGTGATGTTTTCAAAAGAAATAGATAAATTTGGAGAAAAGGTAAAATTAGGGCAAATTTTTTCATATTCTTTGGGGATTAGCAAAGAAATGTTTAATAGGAGGGGCGGAGCCAAGATGGCAGAGTGAAAAGGTGACTTTCTGCCACTCCTCCGATCTTCTCTCAAATCAACAATAAAATAAGCCTCTGAACTGATCTTCAAGTCAACAAACTCAGAAATATTTGGACACGGCTCTCTGGATAACTTCATATCAGGTTAGTCGGACTTGGACAGAGAGATAAATAGACGACAACTGTGCAGGCCGGAAGTGAGGGTGGGACTCAGCTCGGCTCACCGTGGAAGAAATTCCAAACTCCAAACTCCAAATTCCAAACACCTGGAGTTTATCTGAGGCACTCAGGACACTCTGCCCTGATTGGGGGCAGGTGTTCTGGCAGACTTGCCTTGTTTAAGGAGTAATTCGGACTTAGTCCTAGCCCCCACCGGCCCAGCACCTTAAGTCAACTCGCCGAAGTGCCCCAGGGCAAAGCTTTTTCAGCCGCCGTTTTTTTTTTCCCTACCTTAAAGAGATATCCACACCGTCTAAAAAAAAAAAAATGATGAAGAAGCAAAAGAGAGCTCTCACCATAGACAGCTTTTATCAAGGCAAAGAAACGACCTCAGACCCAGAGGTTCCTTTAGACAAAAATCCAGAGAAAATCAGCAAGGACCATCACTGGTCCCCTTTTCAAAAGGCCTTTCTAGAATATTGCATAAAGAACCTCAAAAGAGAGCTGGAGGATAAATGGGAAAATAAACTGAAATCAGTGCAAGAAGGATACAGTATCTTGCAAGAAGGATATGATGCCCTGCAAAAGAGATATGAAAAAGACACCAATTTATTAAAAAATAAAATTAGTGAAGTGGAAAGAGAGTGCAGTGAACAAATTGGCCAGTTACAAAAGGAGCTTAAAAAGGTAACTGAAGAAAACAACACTTTAAAAATAAGAATTGAACAAATGCAAGTGAATGACTGACTAAGACTTGAAGAATCAGTCAAACAAAAACAAAAAAAAAATGAAAAATTAGAAGAAAATATGAAATATCTCCTAGGAAAAACAACTGACTTGGAAAATAGATCTAGGAGAGACAATCTAAGGATTATTGGACTTCCTGAAAGCAATGATGAAAAAAAAGAATCTAAACACTATCTTCCAGGAAATCCTGAAAGAAAACTGCCCTGAGATTGTAGAATCAAAGGGCAAAATCACCATTGAAAGAATTCACCCACCGATCACCTCCTGAAAGAGACCCCAAAATTAAAACCCCAAGGAATATCGTGGCTAAATTTCAGGACTATAGCACCAAGGAACAGATTCTACTAGCAGCTAGAAAGAAACAATTCAAATACTGAGGATCAATAATTAGAATCACACAGGATCTGTCAGCTTCCACACTGAAGGATCGAAGGGCTTGGAACCAGATATTCCAAAGGGCAAAGGAACTTGGATTACAGCCAAGAATAACCTATCCAGCTAGAATGAGCATTATCCTTCAGGGAAGAAAATGGTCATTCAATGATATAGGTGAATTTCACCTATTTCTAATGAAAAGACCGGATCTGAACAAAAAATTCGACACCCAAACACAGAACTCAAGAGATGCATAAAAAGGTAAAAAGGAAAGGATTCCTGAGGACTTTATTTTTACTAGGGGGATACTTAAAGTTTGGGGGTATAATTAACTAGATATTACTTTGATAATATGAAAAAGAGAACTAGAGGGGAAAAGGTTGTCATACTGGGGAAAAGAGCGAAAAAGTGGTAAAATAAGATCTAAAAAAACAAGGGAGAGAAAGAGGGGAGGGAGATGAGCACTGTGTATATCTTACTCTCATCAGGTTGGGCTCTAAAAGTATATATCAGACATTTGATTTCACATAGAATCTTGTCTGTTGCTAGAGGGAAGTGGGAGGGAAAGGAGGAAAAGTAAGGGACAAACTAATAGAAGGGAAAATAGAAGAATCAGGGGAAAGGAATAAAAACAGGGGGAGGGGATCTAAAGGGTGGAGTATTGTTTGGGGGAAGGGGGTCATCAAAAGCAAAATACTGAGGAGGGGGGAAGGGAGAAAGGGGAAAGGAAAGAGGAGTATTGTTTGGGGGAGGGGTCATCAAAAGCAAAGTACTGAGGAGGGGGGAAGGGAGAAAGGGGAAAGGAAAGGGGAAAACATAACTTGGGTAAATAAGATGGCAGGAAATAAAGAATTAGTTATTCTAACTGTGAATGTGAATGGGATGAACTCTCCCATAAAGCGGAAGCAGATATCAGATTGGATTAAAAATCAGAATCCCACAATATGTTGTCTACAAGAAACACATCTAAAACATAGTGACACATATAGGATGAAGGTAAAAGGCTGGAGCAGAACCTATTATGCTTCAGGTGAACAAAAAAAAGCAGGGGTAGCAATCCTTATCTCAGATCAAGTAAAAGCCAAGATAGATCTAATCAAAAGAGATAAGGAAGGAAACTATATTTTATTAAAGGGTACCATAGATAATGTAGCAATATCTATACTAAATACATACGCACCAAGTGCAATAGCATCCAACTTCCTAGGGGAGAAATTAAGAGAGATGCAAGAGGAAATAGACAGCCAAACGATACTAGTGGGGGATCTCAACCTTGCTCTCTCAGATTTAGATAAATCAAACCACAAAATAAACAAGAAAGAAACTAGGGAGATAAACCAATTGTTAGAAAAGTTAGGTATGATAGATCTATGGAGAAAGTTGAATGGAGACAGTAGAGAGTTTACTTTTTTCTCAGCAGTCCATGGAACCTATACAAAAATTGACCATGTGTTAGGGCATAAAAACTTCAAAATCAAATGCAGAAAGGCAGAAATAGTAAATGCATCCTTTTCAGATCATGATGCAATAAAAATCACATGCAATATAAGGCCAGGAGAAAATAAACCAAAAGGTAATTGGAAATTAAATAATCTAATCCTGAAGAATGAGTGGGTGAAAGAGCAAATCATAGACACAATCAATAATTTCATCCAGGAGAATGACAATAAGGAGCCAACATACCAAAATTTGTGGGATACGGCCAAAGCGGTTATAAGGGGCCATTTTATATCTCTATATGCTTACTTGCATAAAATAGAGAAAGAAAAGATCAATGAATTGGGCTTATTATTAAAAAAAAACTAGAAAAAGAACAAATTAAAAACCCTCAATTAAATACCAAATTGGAAATTCTAAAAGTAAAAGGAGAAATTAATAAAATTGAAAATAAGAAAACTATTGAATTAATAAATAAAACTAAGAGTTGGTTCTATGAAAAAACCAATAAAATAGATAAGCCTTTAGTTAATTTGATAAGAAAAAGGAAAGAGGAAAATCAAATTGTTAGTCTCAAGAATGATAAGGGAGAACTTTCCTCCAATGAAGAGGAAATTAAAGCAATAATTAGGAGTTACTTTGCCCAACTTTATGCCAGTAAGTTTGATAATCTAAATGAAATGGGGGAATATCTACAAAAATATAGATTGCCCACGTTAACAGAAGAGGATATAAATTATTTAAATAGTCCCATATTAGAAAAAGAAATAGAACAAGCCATTAACCAACTCCCTGAGAAAAAATCTCCAGGGCCAGATGGATTTACAGGAGAATTCTACCAAACATTCAAAGAACAATTGATTCCAATACTACACAAACTATTTGAGAAATTAGGGACAGAAGGTATACTGCCAGAATCCTTCTATGAGACCGATATGGTGCTGATAGCTAAACCAGGTAGGGTAAAAACTGAGAAAGAAAACTATAGACCAATTTCCCTAATGAATATTGATGCAAAAATTTTAAATAAGATATTAGCAATGAGATTATAGAAAGTCATCCCCAGGATAGTACACTATGACCAAGTAGGATTTATACCAGGGATGCAGGGCTGGTTCAATATTAGGAAAACTATCAGCATAATCAATTATATTAATAACCAAATTAACAAAAACCATATGATTATCTCAATAGATGCAGAAGAAGCCTTTGACAAAATCCAACACCCTTTCCTATTAAAAACACTAGAGAGTATAGTAATAAATGGGCTTTTCTTTAAAATGATCAGGAGCATCTATTTCAAACCATCAGCAAGCATCATATGTAATGGAGACAAACTAAAACCATTCCCAATCAGATCAGGAGTGAAACAAGGCTGCCCACTGTCACCATTACTATTTAATATTGTATTAGAAATGTTAGCTTTAGCAATAAGAGAAGAAAAAGAGATAAAAGGAATCAGAGTAGGTAATGAAGAAACCAAATTATCACTCTTTGCAGATGACATGATGGTATACTTAGAGAACCCTAGAGATTCAACTAAAAACCTACTAGAAACAATTCACATCTTTAGCAAAGTGGCAGGATTGAAAATTAATCCACATAAATCATCAGCATTTTTATATATTACCAACAAAGTTCAGCAGCAAAAGATACAAAAAGAAATTCCATTCCAAATAGCAGATGACAGGATAAAATATTTGGGAATCTATATGCCAAGGAAAAGTCAGAAACTATACGAACTAAATTACAAAACACTTTCCACACAAATAAAATCCGACCTAATCAATTGGAAAAACATTAAGTGCTCATGGGTAGGCAGAGTGAACATAATAAAAATGACAATACTACCCAAACTAATCTACTTATTTAGTGCCATACCAATCAAACTCCCAAGAAATTATTTTACAGATCTAGAAAAAATAGTAGCAAAGTTCATTTGGAAGAAGAAAAGATCAAGGATTTCAAGGGCATTAATGAAAAAAAAGGCAGATGAAGGTGGTCTTGCTGTACCAGATCTAAAACTATATTATAAAGCAGCGGTCATCAAAACCATTTGACACTGGCTAAGAAATAGAGCAATCGATCAGTGGCACAGGATAGGTTATCAGGGCAACCTAGGCATTACCCTTAACAATCTAGTGTTCGATAAACCCAAAGACCCCAGCTTTTGGGATAAATATTCCTATTTGGCAAAAACTGCTGGGAAAATTGGAAACTAGTGTGGAAGAAATTAGGGCTTGACCCATACCTAACACCACATACCAAGATAAGATCTAAATGGGTTCATGATCCAGATATAAAGAGGGACTTTGTAAGCAAGTTAGAGGAACGTAATATAGTTTATCTCTCAGACCTGTGGAGATGGAACAAATTTATGTCCGAAGAAGACTTGGAACTCCTAATTGAACACCAGATGGATAATTTTGACTATATTAAGTTAAAAAGTTTCTGTACAAACAAAACAAATGCAGTCAAGATTAGGAGGGAAGCATCAAATTGTGAAATCATCTTTACATTTAATGGTTTTCATAAAGTCCTCATTTCTAAAATATATAGAGAATTGTCTCATATATATAAGAATTCGAGCCACTCTTCAATAGATAAGTGGTCAAGGGATATGAACAGACAATTTTCAGATGATGAAATTAAAATCATCTCTAGTCATATGAAAAGTTGCTCCAAATCACTATTGATCAGAGAAATGCAAATTAAGACAACTCTGAGATACCACTACATACCTGTCAGTTTGGCTAAAATGACAGGAAAAGATAACGATGAATGTTGGAGGGGATGTGGGAGGGCTGGGACACTAATACATTGTTGGTGGAACTGTGAACGGATCCAACCATTCTGGAGAGCAATTTGGAGCTATGCTCAAAAAGTTGTCAAACTGTGCATACCCTTTGACCCAGCAGTGTTTCTACTGGGCCTATATCCCGAAGAGATCTTAGAGGAGGGAAAGGGACCCACCTGTGCAAGAATGTTTGTGGCAGCCCTTTTTGTAGTGGCTAGAAACTGGAAACTGAAGGGATGCCCATCAATTGGAGAGTGGCTGAATAAATTATGGTATATGAATGTTATGGAATATTATTGCTCTGTAAGAAACGACCAGCAGGACGATTTCAGAGAGGCCTGGAGGGACTTGCATGAACTGATGCTGAGTGAAATGAGCAGAACCAGGAGATCATCATACACAGCAACAACAGTATAACATGATGATCAATTCTGATGGACATGGCTCTCTGCAATAAAGAATTGTCCCAAACCAGTTCCAATTGTTCACTGAAGAAAACCATATACACCCAGAAAGAGGGACATGAAATATGGACCACAACTTAACATTTTCATGATCTCTATTGACATTTGCTTGCATTGTGTTGCCTTTCTCTGATTCTTTTTTTTTTCTTGTAGATAGGATTTTTCTTGCATAACTTCTCAAGCATTTCAACGTTATTAACATGTAGTGGACTTCCTGCCATCTAGGGGAGGGGAGGGGACTAGGGGTAAAATTTGTATTGGAAAGCTTTCTAAAGATCAATGTGGGGGAACTACCCATGCATACGTTATACAAATAAAAAGCTTAATAAAAAAAAGAAATGTTTAATAGGCAGTTACCATAGTGGGACTGCAGATCAAGAAATAAATTACAGCTAAGTATACTGACTTTGATCTTTATAGTATAAAAATTAAAACTATAGGAATTAATGAGAGTAGAAAAGTACAATAAATTGGAGAAGCCTTTAAAAGCCAAACAATGGAAGTTGTATTTGATCCTATGGGAATAGGGAGTCACTAAGGATACATGAATGGGAAAATTAAATGATCTGATTTGACAAGAAGTTGTATGTAGTAATTTAGGCAGCTGGATGATGCAGTGTTAGAGAGCATCATGGCTAGAGACAAGAAAAGCAAGAAAAACTGAGTTCAAATAAGTCTTCAGACACCTGTTAGCTGGATGATCTTGAGCAAGTCACTTAACCCTGTTTGTTTAACTAATTTCAAGAGATATTTTTTCCTCCAATATGGATTGCAATAATTACTGGTGCTCATATTTCCATAGGGCATTAGGGTAAAGTTTATTTCATAAATATTTACTTATTTCGTCCTCCCAACCATCTTAAGAGGAAATTTAGAGAAGAAAGTACAGAGAGAAGACCCAGAAAATAAAATACCATTTTGATCCTTAAACAAATTCTAAGCCTCTGTAATCCTATGCAAATCAGTATATCCTTGAAAGCTACAGTAAATAATCAGTTAGTGATTGATAGGAGGGAAAAAAGAGAAAGAGAGTAAAGGGAAGTACCTAAGCATCTGCTAAACCCAAAGATGATAATCATTGAGTAACTTCACACAAACAAGAAATCTCTTATTTGGGAGACCTCAAAGGCCATTTAGTTCAACTATCATGTTAATAGGGATCTGCTCCATAATTCTTTCTGCTAGAGAGTAGGCAAGCAACACGAGCAGCTCATTAGGAGAGCAGTAAGCAATATTTTAACAGACATATGTGTGTCCTAGCTGGGATAGATTCAGAAGTATGAGTTTGGCAAGCAAAAATAATCCTCCTTCTATTGGTGGTTAAGGGAAACTGTGGGAAATTGGGTTCTGTATAGCTAGGGAAATTGTTATTTTTGCTGCTATTTATCTTAATATTATGTAACTAATTTTAGCATATGCACAGTCAAAGAGTATCTTGTACATGAATGTAAATAGCAAGTGTCTGCATTTAGGAGTCCTTGATTTACCCCTAATGATTGTCTTAATTATGACTATTTCTTTTTGAAATTATAATATAAAGTTCACCTGATCCAACATCACAATTTTTCAGGTGATTAAATTGAAAAAAAATTGACTTAACCAAGAATAAACAAATTGGTATCTGATTTGGAACAAGCTCCCAATTTTAATATATCATCATATTCTTCTTCAGAGGGGGAGCTAGGTAGCAGTGTAGATAAAACAAGCCTTAGAATCAGGAAGATCTGAGTTCAAATCCAGTTTAGACACTTGACATTTATTAACTGTGTGATCCTAGGCATCACTTAACCTTGATCACTTAAAAAACCAATCAAACAAACAAATAAACAAAATAGAAACTTAAAAATCTAGGTGGGTGCAGTGGATAGAACACCAAGCCTGAAGTCAGGAGGATGTGATTCAGATTTGATCTCAAATACTTAACATTTTCTAGTTGTGTGACCCTGGGCAAGTCACTTAACCCCAATTGCCTCAGCAAAAAAAAAAAAAAAAAAAGCCCACATATATAAAATTCTGACCAACAAAACAATGATTACTTCAACAACATTTTGATCACATCTGTTTTCTATATAGGAACTTTCATGATAGAAGATTTTCATGATGAAAAAAAAAATTCTACTTAAAACTGACAAAGAAAAAATAAGTCAAGTATCTCCCAATAAAATTGAGACAAAAATTACAAACATTTGTCAAAGAAAACCATCAGTTGGAAGTTCATATCTACTTTTTTGGCTGTTAGTTGTTATCTGTAGGGAGTTCCTATAGAAATTCTAAGATATATTTCTCTGGGCTAAAGTTTTGAAATTTTTCCTTTTACTTTTGTTAGGGGAAAATATACACACATATACATATATATATATACACATATATGCATATTCCTATATATGTGTCATTATTAGAGTTGCATAATTAATTACTCAACGTAACATGCATATTCCAGTTGGTATTTTAAAATGTTAACTACACAGAGAAAGGAGTAACCCTTTAAAATGTTGGTCCTCAGAATATAATTATATCTGGAGCCATGAAAGAATAATGAAGGGAATCATAGCCTATCATAAAGGACTATGCGTAGACCAAGCTTTTGAAATAGTATAGAATATAAAGATATTTAAGCTTGCTATTTACAAGGAGCATTTGATGTCAAAGGGGATAAAATGAAGGCTTTTTAGAAAATGTTTTGGAAACATTCCAAGATATTATTGAAAAATATTCCAGACATTAGCAAATTTGATTTCTTGCAGTAATCATCTTAACAATAATAATAGCAGCAGCAACAACAACTATCCTTTACATAGTTCTTTAAAGTTTACTTTCTATGTTTTCTCCTTTTATCATCACACCAACCAAGGGAAATAGGTTTTCATAATATCCTGCTTTTTTGTTTAAGGAAACTGAGACTGAGGAAAGTAGTCACAAATCTAGCAAGTATCTGGGAAAATTTTTAACTTAGTTATCTCATAATTCAATTAGATATTACTAAGATACAAATTTAGATAAACATAGATACTGCCATAAAGAAGAGAGGCTATACTTCTGAAGTTCTGCATTAGGACAGTAAATACTTTTAAGTGATACTTTTTTCCCCCTAAATATCAGATAAACATGTTTACTAAAGTTTGAGTGCATTTATATTTCCTCTAGTATCATGTGAATTGCAATCTGAAACATGGGGAACCACACAATGTACCTATGATTTTAATGGTTTAAGGATCTGCTCCTTAGGGAAGCTCTTTATAAAATCAAGAATGTTTTCTGTAAGTTTTTAATACTGTTTAGTTATCTGGAGATGGGGGAATGGAGATGGAAAAGCTATGTGACTTGTCTGGAGTTACACAACCAATATATGTCTTGAGATAAGATTGGAACTGAAATCTTAAATGCAGAACTCACTCTCTCTCCTTTTGACATTGCCTCTCATAGCTATAGAAAGGGGGGAAAGATTATTATCTCCCCTGCCAATTGTTCAGAATTCTCTTTCCTCTTCTCCCCAAGAAACAAAAGGAAAATCATAGACTTCCTAAACTCATTTCCTAAGGAATCACACTTTTAAAAAGATCTCCTTCTTAGCCATGTGGCAATTGAGTTCTAGATAATCCCTAGAACATCCCTATGAGAGATAATCACTTGATTCATTGGAAATAAGCAGGAGTTTCCAACAAGATGTGGGGTAGAATCCAAATATACCTATTAATCATCCTCCTGGAAGCCCAAATAAATAAATTTACATGTATTACCCAATTGGAGATGACTCAGAGTTAATCAATCTAAATGGTTTTTTGATTTTCCCTGACTAATCACACCCTCTCAATCAAGTCACAAAAAATGAAAAGTGGAAAGATATCCTAGGACTAGTACCACTTAAAACTCTCCTTCAAAGATGTATGTGTGTGTGTATGCATATACATGTACATGCATACATATATACACATACATATATTTAAAAGTAATGTATACATGGTAGATATCCATACCTATTATCTGTAAAAATTCTATAATGCCTGGTTACCTTTCATATTTTCAGAATCTATTATTTAAGTACATACATTTATGTAGCATATTATGGTTTGCAAACTTTTCCTGATTCCAGCCCTTTGTCTTTGGTAGGAAATGCATTATTTCTCCTATATGACACATAAGGAAACTGAGGCTCAGAGAGGTTAATGGCTTGCTGATATATGTTGGAGATTGGTGCTCTCACTTCAAATTCAGTGATCTTTTCACTATAGCCTACTACCTCTCTCATTTCCAAATTCTCTGAACCATAATACTGTCTCCAAGCTTACTTCAGTCCCAGGTTATTTGACAAGAAATTTTAGAATTACAAGTCAGAATCTAAAGGGATTTTACTAGTCATTTAGATTAATAGTCTAATTTTGAATATTACAAAACACAATCTTTGAAAGGTTGGAAGATTTGTTCCATGTTCCCAGTTATTTAGTGAAAGATTTAGGATTATAACCCAGATTCATGACTACCAGTTCAATGTGTTTCCATTATATTCTCTTACCTCTTCCTTTCTAATGTGATTTATCTCCAAAACCTACGGATGTTGTTCATATTAGTTAGGTAAAGTCTTGACTTGCATGTGAGTTGGATTTAAGTGAGGCAGAGGTGCACAAAGTCCTCAACTTCATTCTCTCCTCTAGTCATGAGGTCATGTAGTAACAGGACAAGAAGTCAATACAACTGGTGATAGTCTGGGCTGCAGCCTATGACCTTGACTTTTCTAAATTATGCTCTTTCCCAGGCCTCAATTTGTCTGAGGAAATACCCATTCAAAGACAAAGGATCTGATAAGATTTGAGACCAAAAAATTGGCCTAATTTGCTATCACAAAATTATCAATCTAAGTGTACAAAACTCTCAAAGTTTCTGGCCTGAAGAGAAAACCATGGCTATTTAGCCATTTTTTAAATTATTTTTATTAAAGCTTTTTATTTGTATAACATATGTATGGGTAGTTCCCCAGCATTGATCTTTACCAAGTTTTCCATTACAAATTTTACCCCCAGTCCCCTCCCCTCCCCTAGATGGCAGGAAGTCCACTACATGTTAATAATGTTGAAATACTTGACAAGTTGTGCAAGAAAAATCCTATCTACAAGAAAAAAAAAGAAAATTCTAAGCCATCAGCCCCTAAGCCATGGAGACCATTCAACCTGTGAATCTCCTCATCTCTTAGTAGATATCTATGTTTCCTTTTGTCTAAGAACTGGCTTTCCATTACATTCTGTTTGCTATGGTGAAAGCATTCTAATGTCCCTAAAATAAATTTGCAGTGCAAAACACAACTTCAGACCAGGGACCAGAGATGGCAGAGATGTCAATTTATTCCTCACGTAGCATTTCCAAGTCTTTCCAGTACTTACCTGTTTCTAAAGTAAATGATTCAACCTTGTTACCTTTTCCAATATTATAGTTCATTCCTTTCTAAAGTGAGTAGCAAAATGAGGTTATTTAATATTAGTTATATTTTAAATACAAAGTACCCTTTAAACCATAAAGGGCAATAGAAATATACAATATTATTGTTGTTGTTTTTATTCTAGTTCTAGGACAGTTGTTCACACATTTGGTAGAAGAGGTGAAATTGGTATGGCAAACATATCTGCCAAGAAAGAGTGACTTTAAAACTTTTTCTCCCCACATAGAATCTTAAACCAAAAGTGGTTGTGAAGAATTATTCCTAAAGGCTTAGAAAGGTCATTGAAAATAATATTTCCCTTTATTTTTTTAATAATTTCATTGCCATTGTGATTTTATATGTTGATATATAGAATATAAAGATATTTAAGATTGGTTTGTACAAATTCTAACTTGATAATAAGAACAAGTTGGAGAAAATAGATACCTAACTAAAAATTCTTGGGATTTTTTGGCTTTGGTTATAATTTTTGCTTAAATAAAATGTGCAAATATAATACACAAATTTCTACAAAGTCGGTGGCAAAGTTTTCAAAAGTAAATTAGAACCAATAATTGATTTCTAAAAAGCTTACTTCAGTCAGAAGCTTTCTCTCTTGTTTGTTCATTTCCTTATGTAAAAGAATTTTACCAAAGAAAGCCAGCATTCTAATTCAATTTCTCCTCCTAAGTATATAATTTTATTTTCTCATAATGGCTGCTTTTATTTCCAGGGTCAGATTTTATTTAAATTTCAGTCCATTAGGAACAAAAACTTGCCATTTTCTGATAAACAAAATCAGCAGGGGAGCCTCTTCAAACTCAAAATGTATTTCCATCAACCTTTGTTTTATTTGATCTAAATGCCAGGTATATACCACTTTTCCTGTGTTTACTTTTAAAGATTCCCCAAAAAGGCTGACATTTTTAACAAAACTAGCAATCACCCTAGCAGTCCTATGACAGACAGATGGAAGAAATGAAAAAAAAAAAAGAAAAGATGTAATCCATTCTCTAGACCACCAAAGAGGCCTAATATGAGTCATTAGCAGAAAACCGTTAATTTTCTTTCCCTTCCATTCTGACTGTTGTTTTTAGAAGTGCTTCAAGCTTTTGAGAATTAGGAAGTTTAACTATTTATTGCAGTGTTCTAGTGTGGACCCTAGGGTACAAAGTGAAAATAAATAGATGATTGTAAGTATATTGTTTTAAAAGTATGGAGGAAAGGGGAAAAGGAGATGGTTATTTTAAACTCAATTTACTAGTTCAGATTCCTTGATGAAAAATTAGAATGGACTCATATAATTTAAACACCTTATTTTGCAGTGAAGAACAAAGAGGTTAGCTAATTAGGCCAAAGAAACAAGGAATTAAGTAGTAGAATGAAGATTTGAACTTAGGTCCACTTTTTCCTCATTGTAACATTCATTCAAAGCAAATTTTAACAATCATATAAAAATAATAATAATAAAGCACCTAGAAAACCTCAATCAAAACCAAGAAAACAAAAACAACATTTAATTTTCATTTTGACTAGATTATACTTTTTTCATCCCATAGGAAAAATAATTTTAAAGTGATAGCAATATTTAGGAGTGTGTGATCAATTAATTCTTCAAACCAATGGGGGGAATGCAGTATGGAGGCATTTGTGCAAGGAGCTTTAAAAGCTGACTCATATCTCAGATCAAATGTGAATATTTCCAGATAAGAATTCTAGCATGCAGGTGATTTGTAAAACACTGTAAAAAACTGTTTTCTTAACAAGTAAAGTTGTGTGAATCGCAATTAACATTGGATTTATATTAGCAATCAAAATTGTTAAAGTAAAAGATTAAATTGTTTACATAGTCACATTATCTGTTATGGAAAAACATTTGTAAGGTATTTGAAGGCTGACCTAAGAGTCATGACGACCGGAGTTCAAGTTCTATATAACTTTGTTTGTCTACTAGTTGAGTGATAATGAATAAGTCTCCTCTGTGGCAATGACTCAGCATGCCTAAATCCTTCGGGTACTGAAACTTAGAAACTAGTTGTCAATATGTGAAGGAGTTTCCATTCGGGAATTTTCCTAAATCAACATAATCACAGATACAATCCCCTCACTGGCAATGATATATTTGAAATTTGAATTATCCATATTTATGTGATTTGGAAGTTTTATAACAAATTGACTTTTGTGAGCAATACAAATCAAGGTAGAAATCATTAAGTATAAAAAGAAATTTATATAAGTTTTAGTCATAACGTTATCAAATATTATCTTTAATCATTAAGAAATGAGCAGCATTCCCAACTACCACAAACTGATAAAAAAAAGACTTCATGAGTTAGCCATGTACTTTACATATTTAGATTTTTGCTTCTAATTTTGAAAATTTCAAATAGCTTGAACTTAATTTGAATTGAATTTATATAGTGTTTCAATGCTTACAAAGTATAGCTTCTCTAATTTAATTATTTTTCCTAGTAAATTTATTAATTTTTAATACATATTTCTTTATGAATTATATTGGGAAAAAAATTCAGAGCAAAAGGGGAAAACCATGGGGGATATAAAAAAACAGAAAAAAGAAGTGAACATAGCACATGTTGATTTACATTCAATCTCCTTAGTTCTTTTTCTGGAAGCAGATGGCATTTTCTGTTAAAAAACTATTAGGACTGCTTTGAATCACTGAACTGGGAAGAACCAAGTCTTTCATAGTTGACAATTACACATTCTTGATCATATTGTGTACAATGTATTCCTGGTTAAGCTTGTTTTGCTCTATATCAGTTCGTGTAAATCTTTCTAGACCTTTCTAAAACCAACTTGTTTATCATTTATATTGAGTAATATTCCATTATCTTTATATACCACACCTTGGTCAACTATTCCTCAAATGATGGGAATCTACTCATTTTCCAATTTTTTGCTACCACAAAAAAAAACCCTGCTATAAACATTTTTGCATATGTGGGTTTTTTTCTCTCCTTTAAGAGAGATACCGAATCAAAATGGCATTTCTAGGACAAAAGGTATGCACAGTTTGCAACTATATAGATGAGCAAAATAGCTCCTAATTATTGCTCTAACTTCTCTTTCATTGGTGGTAAGTTTACCCTTTTCATTTTTGATGTTGATGACTGTTTTTTTCTTTCATTTTTCTGATCAAATTAACCAAAGGTTTATCTATTTTGATGTTTTTTTTCATAAAACAAACTCTTAGTTTTATATATTAATTCAATAGTTTTCTTAAATTCTATTTTATTAATCTCCTTTGAGTTTCAGAATTTTTAATTTGGTATTTAATTGGGGGTTTTTAATTTTTATTTTTCTAGCTATTTTACTTGCTTGCCTAAATCATCGATCTCCTCTTTCTCTATTTTATTGATGCAGCTATTTAGAAATAAAAAATTTCCTCTAAGCACTGATTTGGATGCTTTTAGTATGTTGTTTCATTATTGTCATTCTCTTGGATAAAATTATGGATTGTTTCTGTGAGTTTTTTGTTTGACCCACTCATTCTTTAGAATTAGATTATTTCATTTCCAATTGGTTTTTAATTCTATCTTTTCCTGGCCCTTTAATGAATATAATTTTTATTGCATAGTGGTCTGAGAAGGAAGCATTTACTATTTCTGTCTTTCTGCATTGATTGTGAGGTTTTTATGCCTTTAGATCAATTTTTGTGTAGGTGCCATGTACTGCTGATAAAAAGGTGTAATCCTTTGTGTTATTCAATTTTCTCCAGAAGTCTATTATATCTAGGGTTTCTAGGATCCTATTAACCTCCCTAGTTTCTTTTTTGTTTATTTTGTGATTAGAATTGTCTGATTCTGAGAGGGGAGGGTTGAGGTCCCCCACTAGAATTGTTTTGCTGTCTCTTTCTACTACAGGGTTAATATCTTCTTCAGAAATTTGCCTGTTCTACAACTTGGTACATACATATTTGGCATCATTACTACTTCACTATACATAGTACCATTTATCAATATGCACTTTCCTATCTTTTCTCTTTTAATAAGATCTATTTTTATTTTGCTTCATCTAAACTTTTTTTTTACTTTAGTTGAAGTACAATAAATTCTGTTCCAGCCTTTTACCCTTACTCTGTATGTGTCTCTCTATGACAAATTTTTTTCTTGTAAACAACATATTTTAGTATTCTGTTTTTTAATCCACTCTGCTATTCATTTTATGGGAGAGTTCATTCTATTCACATCCACAATTTTTTTTTACCAGTTCTGTATCCTATTTTTCTATTGTATATACTTTTTTTTCTTTCCACCCTTTCCTTTGTTAGTTTTTTTTTGTTTACCCACCCTATCCACTTATCATCCACTTATCCCTTATCACCCCTCCCCCTTCCCTTACCTTTTTCCCCAGTGTTTCTGCCCTCCCTTCTATCCTGACCCTCCCTTTTCTTTTCTTCTTTCTCCTCATACTTCTTTGTTGGGTTAGATAAATTTCTATACTCAAAGGAATGATTAAGTTATTTCCTCTTAGAACTAAAATTGATGAGATCAAGCCTCAGACAATGCTCATCACCTTCTCTTCTTTCTCTCCCTTGTAATATGTCTTTTGAACCTCTTCATGTGAACTAGTTGTCCCACTATACCTTCCCTTTCCTCTTTTCCCAGTATAGACCTTTTCCCACCTCTTAATGTCTTTTTCTTTGATCATCACATCAGAGCCTATTCACAACTACATCTTCAGTCCATGTGATGTCCCCCTCTGTCTGCCCCAGTGAACAGATACAATTCTCAAGAATTACAGATATCATTTACATTTTTATAAATATACAGATATATTTACATCCCCATTTAGGGATGTAAACAGTTTAACCTTTAAATTATATATATTTCCCCTGTTTACTTTTTTATGGTTCTCTTATGTCCTTTGTAGATTAAATTTTATTTTTTTTTCAAAAGAAATTATTGAAAGTCTCTTACTTCATTGAACCTCCATCTCTTCTGAAAGATGATGCTGACTCTGGCTGGGTAGTTAATTCCTGATTGTAACACTAACATCTTCTGCTTTCTGGAATATGTATTGTAGAAGCTGGCAGATCCTGGATAATCCTGAGTGTCGCCCCTTGATATTTGAATTGTTTTTGTCTGGAAACTTGCAATATTTTTTTCCTTGAAGTTATAACTTTGGAGTTTTGCAACAATGCTTGTTGGATTTTTCCTTGTGGGATCTATTTCCAGAGGTGATTCATGGATTCTTTCAATTAATATTTTCCCCTCTGTTTCTGTAATATCAGGGCAGTTTTCCTTAATGATCTCTTGAAGAATGCTATCTAGGCTCCTTTTTTGGTACTGGCCTTCAGGTAGGTCAATAATTTTAAAATGGTCTCTTCTGGATCTATTTTCTAGGTCAGTCATATTTTTTTTCCAATAGGTTATTTCATATTTTCTTCTATTTAAAAAAAAGTTTCTTAATCATTAAAGAGTCATTAGCTTCTATTTGCCCTATTCTAGCTTTTAAGGTATAATTTTCTTCAGTTAGCTTTTGTATCTCTTTTCCCACTTGGTTAATCTACTTTTTAAGGAACTGCTTTTTTCCGACAATTTGTTTTCTTCCTTTGCCAAGCTGTTGACTCTCTCATGCATACTTCTGATTTCCTTTATCCTTTTTTCTTTGACCTCATCTATTTGCTTTTTAAAGGCTTTTATGAGGATTTCCTAGAAGCCACTTTGAGCTTGAGACCAATTCATATCACTTTTGGGATTATTTCTGTGGACATTTTGTCCTTACCAGAGTTTGCGTTTTGGTCTACCTTGTCACCATAGCAGCCTTCTATGATCAAAGTTCTTTTCTGTTTCTTGCTCTTTTTTGTTTCCTTTTCTTTTGATATTTCCTCGTTTTTGTTTTTGTTTTTGTTTATTTTTATGGTTGAGCTCTACTCCTGGGCTAAAGGGGGCACTGTCCAAGTTTCCTGTGCATCTGTGAGCGTTGGCTGTGGGCACAGGGCCCCCTTGTGTTTGCAGCTTTGCCTGCGCTGTTCATGGTTTCCCAGAGTTTGCCTTCTGAGCCACTGGAGGCTGTCCCCTGCTGTGCTCCTCTCCTGAGCCAGGACCGTGGGTCTTAGTTGCTGGTTTGCTGTGATTAAGACCCTCTCATTGGCTTTCCCAGAGTCCGTCTGACCTGGACTGAACACCCTTTTTACCCCAATGAGACTGACATTGGGGTTTTTCAGTCTCTTGAGCTGGAGAGTGATTTCATTCCATCAGACTCCATTCAGAGCATTGGTTTTATCTTGTTTTCTAGGGAAACTGGGAGAAATAGAGCAGCTTCCTAGCTTCACTCTGCCCGGAAGTCTCCTGGCTCCACCCCTAGAAGGCCTCATTTATTTCTCACAACAAACATATGAAGTAGAAACAATGATTGTCTCTATTTTGTAGATGAGGGGTTTCACAGTTAAGGGATTTGCCCTGAGTTACATACCTAGCAAATATCTGAAGAGAGATTCAGATCCACGTCTTTCTATTCCAAACCTAAAACTCTATTAAAATATGCTACCTGTAAAAAAGGCAAATAGAAAAAGGAGAAGAAGCACATTATAAAACTTGACACAGTCTCAGGTATTCTTTGTAAATGGTCTGTAACTTGTCATAGGATCTTTGAAAAATCCAATATAATACCTGAAATTAGGTCTTCAGTCCTTTAGAGATGAACCTTTAATCAGTTTCCCTAATACTTCTTCAATCTGTGAGGTTGCTAATGCTCAATTTCTACTATTTTCTATGTATTGTGAATTAGAATATTAAGTATAATACGTCAATAGTTAGACCTAATAAAAAGTAATTCAAAAAATACATTTGGTTTCAGTATTAACCTAGGATGAACATAGTGGAGAATTTAGTAATTAAATGTACAATTCTTAGTGAAAATATCCATAATTATAAAATGTTTTTTTTCTAGAAAATAAAAAAAAGTAGAAGATTGGTAAACTTGGGACCATTTAATCTAAAAGTCAGGAAACCCCCAAAACATAGATGTATTTTAGTATTTTTTTAAAGATTTAAATGTGTTCATGGTTGAAAGCATAATTAAAGGTAATTAATTGCTTGGAAGTAGCTTCATAATCTATTGAGACCGTCATTCATTCACTCCATCAAAAAAAGTTCATCATTCTACTTTTGACTTAGAAAGTTTTATCTGAAGCACTGAATGATATAAAATATGACTAAATTCAACTAAAAATACTAAGAGTCTAGACATATTAAGGCTGCTAAGGTTATGAAATTTGAACATCTAAGTCCTCATGGAATTCATAATCTACAGTGTGGTAAATTATATTTAACAAATATGCAATAACTATGTAATAATTATAATGTTAAATAGACTATAGTAAAAGCAAACAAGAGAGACCTTTATGTGAAGTATAAGGATAAAAAGATTATACCCATAGGAGATTTGGGAGGAAGTTTAAGAGAAGCTTCATGAATATGGAAGTCTTTATTTTAGCTTTAAAATATTTACATATGGGGAAGATATTTCAGGCATAGATAATGGTGCAGTGTGAGAAAAGGCAAAAGAAAATGAAAAAAAAAAACCACAAGGAGTCCGATTTTCCACAATATGATGCAATTTAATGGGAATAATAATAATAGGCATGTCTGAAAATGTTCAAAGGGACGAGATTATAAATATTCTTGAATCCCATCTAAGAAGATGAGCATTTACTTCTGATTACCTAATGGGGAATTACTGAAGTTTTTTGAATAGAAAAGTAACATGATCAAAACTGTTAGTGAAGAAAATTAATCTAACAATATTGTGAAGAGTGAATTGGAAAAACAAGAGAATGAAAGTGAAGTGAGCAGTTAGAAAATTTTAACCTAAGTTGGTCATAAAGTTGTAAACCAAAATAGAAAGAATAAAGGAGGTGATAGTTATGAGAAATTTTACAAAAGAAGGATTGATGAAATTCTTCAGCTAATTTGAAGGCAAAAAGAAGAGAGATTAAAAGTGTTTAGCATTCTCAACTGAGTCAATAGTGGTAGTATTTACAAACAAGAAAGTAGAGAGAAGAGTGACAGCTAGGAAAGAGAATGTGAATGATTCTATTTTAGATTAACTAAATTTAAGGTAATACCAAATATAGCTACCAGTAAGATGTGGACATCAGGGTTTTTCCCCAGAGAAGGAAGGCACCAGTAATACCATATTGTCATGTACTTCTTCCCTTTAATAAAGGGGTCCCTGAGTTGCCTAGGGAAGAGCTTTCAAAGTGGAACTATAGAAACCTCACTATGAAGAAGTTCTGCTTCTTCCTGATATCACACGCCAGCTGACCCACCCCTTTCTCACAAAACAAATAAGTTTTCATTTTATCCAATATACAAAACATATATTTATGTTTTTACAACTAGGATATGTACTTTAAAATGCTCAACATGCTGTTATAAATGTTTTTGAAACTAGAGAGAGAAGTTGAAGCTGAAGGATAACCATATTTTTCTACAACATCCCTGAATATCATTCACTAAGAAAAGAATATGGGATTAGATGTACTATGGGTTCTTATTAAAAAGCTAAAAAAATCTATAATCCTAGTTATCTGTCTGCCAAGGTCATAGGTACATCCCATGAAAAGAACTCCAGATAAAAAGGTTTGTCATCGTAAAAGATATCAGTCAATATTTACTCAATAAATGCCAATTTTGCTGTGTAATATTTGTGCTAGACAAATATTAAAGGTTTTTTTTAATTTTTTAAGGTTTATCTCTTAAGTTTCCTGCAGCCTGAGAAAATGCCTTGCATAAGATTAGTGTGGGAATTAGAATAATAGAAACTTTCACTCAAGCTGGGAGAGTACTACTAGAAGTCACTTAACAGTAACAATAATTGTTGGGGTTTTTTTTTGTTGTTATTCTTTAAGGCTTTTGCTTTTTTAATTTATCAATTTGACTTAATCTTGTAATAACCTTATGAAACAGGCACTGTATCAGTGATTCTACCTTTAAAAAAGTTACATATGAGAAAACAGACTCAAATGAAGTGGCTTACTTATGATCAAAAAAAAAATAGGGGCAGAATATAAACACAAGTTCATGACCCCAAGTTCATCATGATATCCACTGCAATATCCTGCCATTTTAGCAGCAAATCTATTTGACCTTCTCTCTACAAATCAAAATTCATTGGACTAGAAGCCATGACTCAGAAAAACACCTTGACTGCCCTTTTCCCTCATAATAAATAGATTACCACATACAATCTCATCAATTCCCTCTTTTCCACTCATGTTGTACTTGTTTCATTGCCATTCACACTTCAAGGTTTTTAATGCAATATGATAGATTTATTTTTAAATGCTTTCAGTTTGCTTTTCTATTTAATGATTTGTTACATTATTTACAGGCTAATTTAGTGAACCCACATAAGATTAATTGGGTGGTCTTTTAGAACATGTGACAAATCATTAAAAAGTGATAAAACCAGGCAACTGAAAAACAAGTGGATTGTGACATATGCATGGAATCCCCCCACACTATTTATTAATGCATGTTTTGGAGTGATTTGTCACAATGTCTATGTCTAAAATGATACTAGCCCTGAAACTGAATATACAATTGTGCAATATTTGGCTGTAAGGGTTGACTCCATCAAGCAGAAAAGTAAAATTCAATAATTTTGTAAGCAAAATGGAGCATTGGCATATCCATTCTACACACACACACACACACATACACACACACATTATATAAAGATGCAATTTTCCCTTAAGGAAACATTGAAAGTGGAAGGGAGAATTTAAGGAAAGTATGCTAAGTTCTTGTAGGTCCCCTTTAAAGAAACAAATGTGTTTTTTTCTCTTTTAATAACATGCTCAGTGTCTAAATAAGACTAACACATTTTCACATAAAAACTGATAAAGGTAAATCTGTGGTGTGAAGGTGGCCCAGACTTCTCAAAGGCAAAGAGTTCAGAGCACAAGCTCTAAAGAGGCTTTGGAAAGGCTTCGAATAGGGCTCAGAGAGGAAATATGTCTGTCACCTGAGGACTTGTCCAGATATGGAAATGCTCACTGCCAAACTTGGGGACTTGGTGCACCTGTCCTCAGAGATCCTTCTAAGGACCTAAACACAGGCCCTCTTTTCTTCCATGGAATTGTTAGAAGTGCTGCTGCCTCACTGTAGCTATAATATCTGCTGTGCTAAAGCAACAGAGTCTTGCTTTGGTGGCTGGGGCAAGGACCCTGTGTCCAGGGTTGGGTTGAAGCAGCCTGTGCTGGGATTGCACACTGGAGTCCTACCCTGTTGACCCAGACATTTGCTTCTGACCTTGCAAGTCTCTAGGCTGAGAGGAAGCCACCAGTACTACTAAGGATTCAGGAGTCCTCAGACCCATTCTTGTTTTATTTTCATGGGGCTGGCATTGTGGTCAGTGCTGCTCTGGCATGGCCTGTACCAGGACTGCATGATGAATTCTCAACCTGATGTCACAGATCTCTTCAGCTGACCCTTCAAGCTGGCTTTGGCTAGAAAAATGCTCCACTTCATCTTCTTGAGTGTTCTCATGCTCCAAAACTTGTTCAAAGTCATTATCCGAAGGAATTGGGAGTGGCTTGGGGGAGAGATTGGGTGAGATCCTGCCTTTACTCTACCATCTTGGCTTTAGTACCTTGATTTCAACAAAGATCTTACAAAACAAATTCCATATGGATAAATTACATAAATAAAAAATGTATGTTAAAATTAAAAGAGAAAAATGGCCACATCTATCACAACTATAATTGGTTAAAAATTAACAGACAAGTGATACAAGAAATTATGTAAAGGACGTAGATAGTGTCAATTATTTGAAGTTAAAGACTTAATTCATGAAAACATTAAATTAATAATATGACATCCAAAATCTATCAGAAATATGAAAGTGCATAAATCTAAGAGCCATTATTTACTAGATAAGTAGTCAAAAGTTGTATACAATTTTTTTTATTAAAGCTTTTTATTTGTATGACATGTATATGGGTAGTTTCCCCACATTGATCTTTACAAAGCTTTCCATTACAAATTTTACCCCCAGTCCCCTCCCCTCCCCTAGATGGCAGGAAGTCCACTACATGTTAATAATGTTGAAATGCTTGAGAAGTTATGCAAGAAAAATCCTATCTACAAGAAAAAAAAGAATCAGAGAAAGGCAACACAATGCAAGCAAATGTCAATAGAGGTCTTGAAAATGTTACGTTGTGGTCCATATTTCATATCCCTCTCTCTGGGTGTATAGGGTTTTCTTCAGTGAACAATTGGAACTGGTTTGAGACAATTCTTTGCTGCAGAGAGCCATGTCCATCAGAATTGATCATCATGTAATACTGTTGTTGCTGTGTATGATGATCTCCTGGTTCTGCTTGTTTCACTCAGCATCAGTTCATGCAAGTCCCTCCAGGCCTCTCTGAAATCATCCTGCTGGTCGTTTCTTACAGAGTTCCACCAACAATGTATGTGTCCCAGTTTTCCCACATCCCCTCCAGCATTCGTCATTATCTTTTCCTGTCATTTTAGCCAATCTGACAGGGGTGTAATGGTACCTCAGAGTTGTCTTAATTTGCATTTCTCTGATCAATAGTGATTTGGAGCAACTTTTCATATGACTAGAGATGGTTTTAATTTCATCATCTGAAAATTGTCTGTTCATATCCCTTGACCACTTATCTGATTCCCTCTAGGGTTATGTCTAAAGGAACCTCTGGCTCTGGGGTCTTCTCCTCTTTCTCTTTGTAAAAGCTGTCTATGGTGAGAGCTCTCTTTTGTCTCTTCATTTTTTTTTTTTTTTTTTTAGACAGCGTGAATATCTCTTTAAGGTAGGGGGAAAAAAAAAAAAAAAACGACTGAAACGGCCAGCTGAAGATTTTGCCCTGAAGCGCTTTGGCGAATTAATTTAAGGTGCTGGGCTGGTGGGGGCTAGGACTAAGTCCGAATTACTCCTTAAACAAGGCAAGTTTGCCAGAACACCTGCCCCCAATCAGGGCGGAGTGTCCCGAGTGCCTCAGATAAACTCCAGGTGTTTGGAATTTGGAGTTTGGAGTTTTTTGCCAGTTTGAGCTGAGCTGAGTCCCACCCTCACTTCCGGCCTCCACCAGAGTTCTCTGACACTGGAGTCCTCTGTTTATCCCTCTGTCCGAGCTAGACAAACCTGATGTGAAGTTTTTCCAGAGATATCTGCAAGCAGTATCCAAATATTTCCTGATTCGTTGACTTGAAGATCAGTTCAGAGGCTTATTTTATTGTTGATTTGAGAGAAGTTCGGAGGAGGACGCAGAGAGTCACCCTTTACTCATCTTGGCTCCGAAGAAATTCAAAATATCAACAATCACATGAAAGTATGCTTCAAATCATGTATAAGAGAAAGGCAAATTAAGATAATTATGATATCATTTGACAGTCATCAAACTACTAAAGATTAGAAAAGGTAAAAATAGTGTCAGGGTAGGCTATGAGAGAACAAAAATGTTTAAAAGATTTTTGATGGAGGGAGTAATTCCAGGAGCGGAGCCAAGATGGTGAAATAGTTAAGAAGCTGCTCAAGCTCTCCCTCTTTATCACAAAAACCACATGAAACCAATCCTGTATTAAACCTTTCTCCAGCTCAAGACAAACTGGAAATATTTCAAAAAAGGTCAGTCTCATGGAGGGGAAAAGGATGATCAGACCAGCTCATTTAGACTCTGGGAAAGGTGGTGAGAGTATTTTACCACAGGAAAGCTGCTAAGACCCTCAACCTGGCTGAGGAGAGGAGCAAATCCATGGGGCAACCTCCAGCCTCATCTTAGAAGGCAAACTCTGGGAATCCAAGCAATTTCCTGGACATCATAAGGAATGTTATTCCCTACAAACACAAAGGACCCCTGTGCTCAAAGCCAAGGCTTAGAGTTGTACAAGAAGCTTGGGATAGCTCCCCTTTTACTGTAGGAGCAGAGCTCAACAATAAAAGTAAAGGGAAAAAAAAAGGAAATGCCAAAAGGAAAGGAAAGAAAATGAGCAAGAAACAGAAAATAACCTTAACCAGAGAAAGTTACTATGGTGACAGGGCAGATCAAAACACAAACTGAGACAAGAAAATAATGTCCACAGAAGAAATCTCAAAGAGTGACATCAATTGGTCTCAAGCCCAAGGAGACTTCTAGGAAGTGTTCATTAAAAAAAAAAAAAACTTTAAAAGGCAAATAGGTGAGGTAGAAGAAAATAAATAAGAAAGGAAATGGGAGGAATGCATGAGAGAGTCAACAGCTTGGAAAAGGAAGGGAAAAATTTATCTGAAGAAAACAAATCTTTAAAAAGTAGAATTAACCAAATGGAAAAAAGAGATACAAAAGCTAACTGAAGAAAATAACACCTTAAACACTAGAACAGGGCAGATGAAAACTAATGATTCTGTGAGACAGTGAGAATCAGTCAAACAAACTAAAAAGAATGAAAAAAAGGGAAGAAAATGTCAAATATCTCATTGGAGAAATAGCTGACCTGGAAAATAGATCCAGAAGAGATAACTTAAAAATTATTGTCTTACCTGTAGACCATGACAAAAAAAGAGCCTAGATAGCATTATACAAGAAATCATTAAGGAAAACTGCCCCCAATATTCTGCAAACTGAGGGGGAAACACTTATTGAAAGAATTCAACAATTACCTTTGGAAGGAGATCAGACAAGCAAAACTCCAGAACTACAATGTCAAGGAAAGAATATAGTAAGCTGTCAAACAAAAACAATTCAAATGCCAAGGAACAACCGTCATGACTACTCAGGATCTGGCAGCTTCCACAATAAAGGATCAAAGGGCCTGGGATGCCATATTCTG
>JAJPUD010012829.1:4103-47388 GCA_023553655.1 Myrmecobius fasciatus
AGAGAGAGAAATTGAAACTAAAAAAATTTTTTTTTTAAAGAAAGCACCTTGATTTCAGGAGCAATTTGATTTAGAATTTCTAAATTAGCTTAGCTCAGTGCCTTATATATACTAAATCCTTTAAAAATGGTTGTTGAATTGAATGCTCGAATTTGGGAGTACTGGAGAATTCCACCTATACTCTTTTGAATTTGAGGGATAAATAGGAGGTCTTTCAGAGATCTTTTGTTTTTGAATTTTTCTTTTATTCCTCATTTGCTTAGAACACATTTCTCACTCACAGACACATTTCATTTCACTCCAGAATATATAGAGAATATTATGAGCTAAATGATCTTTAGATCAAGATTATGCTTGTTCTGATTCTAGGTTTCTTTTCTCACACTGAATATCCTCTCCCAAAGCTAGGAAGGTTTTCAGAAATTCATGGTCATAGAAAAAACAAGAGTTCTCAAATTTCTTTGAAGATATTTCTACTTTGTAGAGCACCACTGAATTCCAACTCTTGCTACTTAGTTTTCTTCACTGATCATCACACTCATCTGAAGTATGTTTGTGTCAATGGATACAGAGTAATCAGAGTGCATATTGTCAAATAAATAAATATTTATTAAGCACTTACTATGTTCCAAACATTTTGCTAGGTTATGGGTATACAAACAAGAAAAGTAAAGACAGTCCCTGCCCTAAAAGAGTTTATAATTTAATGGGCAAAACAACACACAAATGAGAGATGGAAATCAGAATAGGTAAGAAAGTATCTGGTGGGAGGGGTCTGGAGAAGTCCACTAGAAAAAGCACATCTTGTAGGAAATGAAGAATTGGCTAGTCTTTGACCCCTTTTTCTTTTCTTTTTTTCTCAAAAGTAGTTTATGTTTACAAATACACGTGAAGATAGTTTTCAGTATTCATTTGTGCAAGATTTCGTGTTGCAATTTTTTTCTCTCCTTTTTTTACTTCCCCCCTTTCATTGGAGCAATCTGATATAGGTTATACATGTATAATTATTTTAAACATATTTCCATATTAGTCATTTTATAAAAGAAAAAATCAGAACAAAAGGGAAAAAAATCACAAGAAAGAAAAAGTAAACAACAACAAAGTAAAAATAGTATGCTTCAATCTACATTCAATTTAATTAGGTCTCTCCCTGGATGTGGATAACATTTTCCATTCCAAGACTACTGGAATTGTCTTAGATTACTGCATTGCTAAAAAGAGCCAAGTCCATCATAATTCATCATCATGTAATCTTGCTGTTACTTTGTACTGCTCATTTCACTCAGCATCAGTTCATGCAAATCTTTCCAGGCTTTTCTAAAATCACCCTGCTCATCATTTCTTATAGAATGATGCCATTCCATTACATTCATATACCATAATTTATTCAGTCATTCCCCAATTGATGGGCATTCACTCAATTTCTAATTCCTTGCTACCACAAAAAGAGCTGCTACAAACATTTTTGCATATATGAGTCTTTTCCCCTCTTTTATGTTCTCTTTGGGATACAGACCCAGTAATGAGACTGCTCAATCAAAGACTATGCTCAGTTTTATGATCCTTTGGCCATAGTTCAGTTGCTCTCAAGAATGGTTGCAACAGTTCACAACTACATCAGCAATGTATTAGTGTCCCAGTTTCCCCAAATCCCCTCCAACATTTATTTATCATTATCTTTTTCTGTCATCTAAGCCAATCAGAGTAGTGTGAAATGGTACCTGAGAGATGACTTGATTTGCACTTCTCTAATCAATAGTGATTTCGAGCATTTTTTCATATGACTAAAAATGGCTTTAATTTCTTCATCTGAACATTGTCTATAAATATCATTCGATCAATCATCACTTGGGGTTGACTCCATTCTCTAAACATTTTAGAAATGATATCTTTTTTCATAAACACTGGCTGTAAAAAAAAAAATTTCCCCAGATTTCTGTTTTTCTTTTCTGATCTTGGCTGCATTAGTTTTGTTTGTGCAAACCCTTTTTAATTTAATGTAATCAAAATTTATCCAATTTGTATTTCATGTTTCCTAATTCTTCTTTGACCACAAATTTCTCCCTTTTCTACAGATCTGACAGGCAGGCTATACCTTGCTCTATTAATTTACTTATAGTATCACTCTATGTCTAAATCATGAACCCATTTCAAACTTATCTTGGTATAAGGTACAAGATGTTGGTCAGTGACTAGTTTTTGCCATACTATTTTCCATTTTCGCAGCAATTTTTGTCAAATAGTGAGTTCTTATCCCAAAAGTTGATGTGGCCCCTTTTCAATGGAGGCTTTGATGGGCGATCTTTGCTTTATCTTCTGACTTTCCAAACAGAAAAGCAAGAGTATACTGTGGATACTGAAGAAATATGAGCACCAAAACTGATGTAATCTTTTTTTTTTCTTTTTTTTTTTTGTGCTGAGACAATTGGGGTTAAGTGACTTGCGAAGGGTCACACAGCTAGGAAATGTTAAGTGTCTGAAACCAGATTTGAACTCAGATCCTCCTGACTTCAGGGCTGACTAGGCCACCTAGTTACACCAAAACTGGCGTAATCTTGCAGGATGATGAGTTTACTGGAAAACTTTATGTAGGAGACTTGGGTCTGAATCTAAACTGGATGAGCTTCAGAAAATCCTTTTACCACTATGAACTTCAGTTCCCTTATCCCAAGAATGTGCTGAGATTAGGATTGTAGCTCTTTGGGTCACTTGAAAAATGTTCCTTTAAGGGCGGCTAGGTGGCACAGTGGATAGAGCCCCAGCCCTGGAGTCAGGAGGACCTGAGTTCAAATCTGATCTCAGATACATAACACTTCCTAGCTGTGTGACCCTGGGCAAGTCACCTAACCCCAATTGTCTCAGCACCAAAAAAAGAAAAAAAAAAAAAGAAAAATGTTCCTTTACAAATGATAAAATGATGTAGTGAATTGGCTTAAGATGCATCCAAGGAACTTCTCAAAGGAATGTCTCCCCTTTCTGATGATGTAGAGATTCCACTGTTGTTTGAAGTACCACTGATGAGGTCACAAACTGGGCAGAGGCCTCAGTCATGGAATACCAGGTGCTCCAAAAACTAAAGTTGAGTATCATCCTGAATGCAATGAAAAGGTTCTGGGTTGGATCAAGCAGGCAGTAACAAATCATCAATGACAAATTACTCTGGGGGCAGCTAGATTTCTATCTTGATAGAACTTGTTAACTAGAACTAGAACTAGATTAGAGAATGTAATTTCAATAAAGAAGTGGGTGTTAAGGGGCAGCTAGGTGGCACAGTGGATAGAGCACCAGCCCTGAAGTCAGGAGGACCCGAGTTCAAATCTGGTGTCAGACACTTAACACTTCCTAGCTGTGTGACCCTGGGCAAGTCACTTAACCCCAATTGCCTCAGCAAAATAAATAAAAATAAAAGTTACATAGGATGCATAGGGATAAATAAGTTGTGATTTGCATCTTTGTAGTACCTGCATTGATGAGATCATCAAACCCCTGACATATTTGTGAGCATTCAGATTAATATATGGCATATATATCATAAGTAAACGTGATACACATATATTATACACAGTCATCTGTAGCACCTGTAACACCCCACCCCCAGCTCTGAGGGTGAACCTTGAGCCCCCCAACAATAGTAATAATAACAATAATAACATTTATATGGGGCTTTAAGGTTTACAAAGCACTTTACATGGATTACTTCATTTGGTTCCCACAGTGAAATCATTTGCTATCATTCCCATTTTATAGTTGAGGAAACTAATGCAGAAAGTAAGTGATTTGTGTGGGGTTACCTAGCTAATGAATGTCTAAAGCAGGATTCTACCTCAGACATGGCTAACGCCACTTATTCTAAGGGTCTACCTCCCTAGGACCATAGCCCCAGCATCCCCCGCCAGTGTGTTTACCACTTTACTGGCTCCACAGAGGACATTGTTAATTTGAAGCAAAGGCATTTAATGAAATGGCAAAGCTAAAAAAACACAAAAACAAACATAGCAACAAAACATGTGCCCTGTAAGCCTGCATGCATTCTCTTCCCAACAAACATAGTTATAGAGAGAAGGAGAGACACATGCCGGGGACAGATGGTTTTACTTCTGGAATCGCTGGTTTCCTTATCTCTGCTGGACTTGTCTCTGCTGCCAGACACTTCTCTGATGATCTCATAATTTCCAGTGCCAGAAATTGCTTCCCCATAGTAGTCCCCACTACCTCCAATTCTGCCTCAGCTGAAATCCTTGGTTATTTCTTTTTGAAAGAAAAGCAAATATTGTCAAGCTTTCTTGGCTGAAAGACTATGTAGGCTTTCTCCAGCTGTTTTAGAAAAGTCAAGAGAAAAAAAACAACAAACTTTTGTCCATGAAAAGCCTTCCCCATTCTGTTCTCTTATTTACTGAGTCCCTTACTTCTGGGGGCCCAGTATCTGCCTAAGAGGAGATTTTTTTTCTTTCAAGTGCCCCATTTTTTAGAACAGAGACCATGTTCTGGTTTTAGCTTTGATTGAATTCAGGGCTTCTATTAGCCACCTCACTCTGGCCTATGGGGAGCACTCCTTATATTTCCAAATGTTCATTTCACTAAACTTTCAAATCATCTTCCAGTTTCTACATACCTTGGATATGCATATACTTACATATGTGAACACTAAATCACTGTCTAGTAGATGTCTATCTACTTTTAAAACATTTTGTCTATACATACAAGACATAAAGAAAATGAATAAAAAATAGATATAAATAGCAATATAGAAAGTATACAGAAAGGATATAGATTTATGTATAAATATAACCACATTTATCTGTACATAGAATATAAATAAAGTAGACATAAATGTCATTTTCCATAATGAAAGTTCCTTGATGGCAGGCATTGCATTGGGTTTTTTTGTTTGTTTGTTTTTTTGCCTTGTATCCCCAAGAGTCACTAGATCTATCACATAGTAATTGCTTAAGAAAGGTTTGTTGATTGATCCATTAGGAGTCAGAAGATGTGGATTTGTGTTTCTTTATGTCAATGTACTAGTTATATCCTTGGTCTGGCAAGTTGAGTGCCATATCTGCCAATCACTTGCCCTCTCTGAATTTCAATTTCCTTTTGGATAAAAAGGAAGATATTGGACTTAACGATCTCTGAAATTCCTCTTGGCTCTGAAATCAGATGATTATGATGGCTACATCTCTCCCTCTGGAGACCCTCACTGAACATAGCTATTGTGGAATGAAGAGAGATCTCAGCTGCGGAGTATTTTAGTACTAGTGTAGAGGATGAGGCACATTCAGGCCAAAAAGAAGCAGACTTGATATCATTAGGCAGGTCCAGTTTCTTCAGACTAAGGCCTGGTGTTGCTAGCTCCAGGCTTGGACTCTGCGACAGTCTCCATGAGGGTGATGGAGTTGGTCACATGGGGATTTGGGCCTGTAAGGGTCAAGCGTGTCTGCCACTGTTGATTTCGCCTTCCTTCAAAGATAACGTCCAAAGGCGATGATTGGGGGTTAGTGTGACCGCACAGCTCCCAACTGATTCCAAGGGCGGCCTGTTTTCTTCATTGACTTGCTGTTTGAGAGGCCAAGACTCACCACAGAACCAGCAATTGTTGGGACCGGAAGAGGGGATACTGACTTACTAACTGAGACCAGAGGGAAGAAGGCCATTAACAGTGTCATTTACTTACAAGGAAATAAGAGAGACATGTGCATCAGAAGATCAAGTGTTGTAGACCACAACACTGATGGGATTGGAGAGGCTCCCACATTCCCACAACATTAGCTAGATTGTTATGGGCAAGGAAGCTGCGGTACAAACCTAAGGCAGTTTGGGTTAACTTTGCCCCGTGGTAGGTAGACCTGACTATGGGCCTTTTTGGGTGAGAAGCATATAAAATGAGCTACAGCACTCACAATTTTATAGGATGATAGATAGAGCTGGAAGGAACAGTGCAAATGGCAAAGGCAATCTAATGACTAATGAAGAAATTGAGAATCAGATTGGTTAATGACTTAGTCTTGATTACACAATATGCTGCAAAGGAGGATTTGAACACAGAGCTTCCGGTCTCATTTTTAAAAAATGTGTCTTTTTCCCCTATACTTTCATCAGTACTCAATTCCTATTTCCTCTTAAGTCTTCTTCTCCATCATTTTTTTTTCTATTCTCTATTGTTGCCTTAATCTGGACAGAGTTCAAAAAATTGTAATCTCCTGATAAAAGAAAAGGCAACTGAATGAAGTAGTGCACACCTCCACTTCCTGCAATCTGGGACTTCTCACTCGCAATGGCTCAAGCTAAACAGCTCTCCTTACTAAGGATAGAGTCAATATGCTGAGCTTCAGTGCAGGGCCACCAGGTTGTATAAAGAGGTGTAGTGGGTCAAAGATGAAATGACTGAGGAAACAAAGGTTTGATTATCTGAGCATATATATTTATCAAGCAACAAATAGTACTTGTCCAACAAACCAGAACCAGAGCTCCTCAGCTTAAGCCTGGATCCTGAATACACAGTCAGATAAACTTTTATACATTAAAAACAATAAAATAAAGCCAATTAATTAAAAGGAAATACAATATTAGCTAATCTGATTTCTAATGGGACGAAAAGATTAAGGACTTTCCAAGATAGGAAGGGGAGAGCAAATAGGTGAAAAAGAAATGTCCCACTGTCCTCCAAGTGTTTGTGAACAATCAAAGGAACATAGAAAAAATATCAGATTGATTTGTATGGGACCAGTTTTCAGATAAGACATATGGGTTGTTTGAGATAGACAATTGTGAGAAAGCTTTTTGTATCAATCTCTGGATTTGAGTTTTTGGTCAGTATGACCAAGGTCCTTGGTTAAGGGTCTCTAAGCAGCAGGGAGAGGCAGTCCAGCTTCCTAGCCACGCAGGACCATGTTCAAACAATACAATAAGGTTTTCTCCAAATTCCAAAATTGAATAAAGTTTTCTCACAAGACAGAAGTTAGGCTAGACCCATTATTGACTGGAAAGGGAAATGAGCTAGCTCCAGAACTGAATCACCAGATGGGAATCATTGTAGTTCACTTAGTTCCCACAATTAATCATTTGCTGTCTTAATCCCTTGAATATCTTCAATTGTAGTATAGGATTAGACTGTTTTCTATAAGAAGTATATATGTATGTTTATGATTGGCTTCCAAAAGTATTATCAAAATTCAGGCTTTGAGTATGTTTTAGTACTAAGTTTTCAAAAATTGGATTAAGGATTTTACACATAAAATTGTATTGATAATTGTAATGAAAGTATATTATTTTCCCATTTTAAAGTATCTGACTTTTACAAAAGGCAAAAGATTTCATTTTACAGTTGGATCCTCAATTTTTTTATCTTCTATCAGAAATAGTGTTTAGGTAGAGATGGAAACTGTGAATGGCATATAAAAAATAGAAATGATCTAAAATATCAGGTTGGGATATTTAAGAGATTGTATTGAATTGTATTGTCTTTTTACTGGTAGAATTATCTAAGAACCTTTACAAATGATTTGGAACAGAGAAGTAGAACTCCCTTCAGAGCTGCTCTGAGAAGAAAGCCTGTTGTCCAATAGATGCTATCTAATGACCAGAGAATTATATGAGATATCTGGAACTCAAAATGGGCTGGTTAAATGGTCATTGGCAACAAGTTATGGAATACTTGATCATATTGATTGTTTTGGCCTCTTTTTTCATGGTGTTTATGTTAAATTTTCTTGGTTACCTTAATGATATGTAAATCTCTTCTTGAAATTAGTGAGCTCTTGTTTGATCTGTAACTTGACCATATAATTCTGATTATAAATTTATGAAAAACTCAAAAGATCTGGCTTCTAGAAAAGTGATCTGTGGGAAAAGTGGGCTATCATAATTACCTGTCTCAAGCAGCCCAAATGTCTTACCTGAAAAGTGTCCCCTTGCTGATAATCAATTATCATTTCTATGTTCCTTTGATTCTTCATTGATACTTGGGGGGAGTGGGACACTTCTTTTTCTGAATTCAGGGAATTGTACCTATTTGCTTTCCCCCTCCCAACTTGGAAAATCCTTAATCTTTATCCAACTAGAAATTAGATCACCCAATGTTGTATTGTTTCCTTTTAATTAATTGGCCTTATTTGATTGTTTCTAAAGTCTGTCCTCCCCTCCATTCAGGGTCTAGCCCTAAACTGAGGTCTGGTCTTGGTTTGTTGGGCAATTGGAATGCATTGCTTAATAAGTTGATATACTCAGACAATTGAACTTTGTTTCTTCAGTCATTTCATCTTTTGACCATCACAAGGAGCAGAAATGGACCAGGGAGGAAATGGAGGATCTGTGTCTATCAGTACAAAAATAAAGCTTATGAGTAATCAGTGACTGCCTCTCTTGACTACATAAAGAAAGAAAACCCAACCCAGAATAATTAAGTGTATTAAACTTAATTTTTAAAAAATAATTTGAGGGGTAGCTAGGTGGTGCAGTGGATACAGCACCAGCCCTGAAGTCAGGAGGACCTGAATTGAAATCTGGTCTCAGACACTTAACATTCCCTAGCTGTGTGACCCTGGGGAAGTCATTTAACCTCAATTGCCTCAGCAAAAAGAAAAAAAAAAGAAATCTAAAAAATAATTTGAATTGACCAAAGAAAAATTCATTTTAATTCAATACTGCAAACTTTTATTAAAGCCTTTTATAAGAAAAACATAAAGAGGTGAATAGGGTAATCCATTCTACTCTTTTATCATTTTTCTGTGTCACTAGAGCATGGATCTATACAGATCATAGGATAATGGTTCATGATTTTTATAGCTGAAGAGAGACCTAGAGTTAATCTAGGTTAGCCTCATTTTGCAGATGGGAACAATTCAACATTGTGAGGAAGTACCCATAATACCCACTTTATCCCAACAGAAAACCCAAACAATCTTGAAATAAAGGAGGAGGGAAATCTAAGAGCAGAAGACCGTTTATTTTCACTAGAAATCTGATGAAGTGTCCACCATGACACATGATAAGCTTTGCTTTGTACTTGTCAAGAGATACAAATTGAATTAAGTTACAGAGAAGTTCTAAGATATAATAGGTCTCTTGGTGGCCAAGTCAGAACTATGATTTTAGGGCTCTCTTTGGGGAATTCTGATGTTAACTGTAAGAGTATAATTGATATATGTTCAATAATCATAGATTCCCTGTGGATTTTTAGGCTGAGATTTCTAGCTTGGAACAGAATAATATAATTTTACTTTCAACTAGGCAGCTTCATGGCACAGTGGACAGTGTCAGGCCTGCAGTTAGGAAGTGCTGAGTTTAAATTCAGCCTCAGACACTTACCAGGGCAATTCATTTAACCCTGTTTGCCTCAGTTTTCTCAGCCCTTAAATAGGTTGGAGAAGGAAATGATAAAACACTTTAGTATCTTTATCAAGAAAACCCCAAATGAGATTACAATTGAAATGGATGAACAATAGTAACAACAACAAGCAGTAGGTAGGTGGATAGTGCATCAAGAGCATCTCAGACTCTTACTAGCTCTGTAACCCTGGGCAAGACACTTAACCATGGTTTACCTCAATTTCCTCAACTGAAAATAAAAATAATAGATCTTCAGTGTAAGGATTAAATGAGATATTTGTAAGGGGCTTATCATAGTGCATCAGACAGGTGCTTAATAAATGCCTTCATTTCCCCTTCCAGAAGAGATTCATGTGTCTGTATAATTTGGCACTAGGAATAAATGAAGCTAGAAATACCAAAAGTGACATTTAAACTTCATTATTTCATGAATTATGCTCTTTCTTCAAAATTGGTCTACTTGGGGCAGCTAGGTGGCACAGTGGATAGAGCGCCAACCCTGAAGTCAGGAGGACCTGAGTTCAAATCTGGCCTCAGAAACAACACTTCCCAGCTGTGTGACTCTGGGCAAGTCATTTAACCCCAATTGCCTCAGCAAAACAAAACAAAACAAACAAAATCGGTCTGCTTAGATGTTCACTGAATAAGATAAAGCCATTGTTTAAGCAGTGTTAAGTCAGAAGATCCTTAGGAAGAACATCAGAAAATATTAAGGACCCATTTGCCACTCTTAAAGTACTGCTAAAGGAACCATTTAAGAGAATTTAAGGATTTGGGGAAATTATAGAGTATATACAATTGGTTCTTTGACGTATGTCATTAGTGTGCATGTTTTTCTACACTGAAAATAATGCAAAATTTTCCCAGTGGGGGATGAGGGAGGGTGGGAAGCAGAATCAAAGAGAATAGGTAGCAGTCTGAAAGAAATTCTCTGTAAAATTCAGCATTATAGAAAAGGGTTAAATGTTCCTTTAATGACAGAGAAGATGATACTAAAAAGGAAACTAAAAAGATATACTGTCATTTTTTAGTTACATTTAACCAAAGTATTTCTAAAAACAGAAGAATTAAGACCATGATATTCTAAAAACAATAGAATATAAGATGATCACATTATCTCAAATTGTAAGATACAAAGAAAGCATTTGACTTGAATTGATAGGGAAAACTCCTTTCCAGCATCTCTCTACAGTACGGTATCACAAATTAAGACCTTATCTTTATCCTAAAAGGATCAGTAGAAAGAAGGGCTTTGATTCTCCTGAAAAATGATTTTTTGGGTTTAGATAACTTTGTGAGGAGGGATTCTCTGAGTATGTACATATGTGCAGCACATACCTGTAAACATAAACATGTATGAATGCATGTGCATGTATACATGTGTGTGTACTATACAAAGAAAATGTCTAATTGATTTTTAGTAGACACTCTATGTTAAACAAAAGAAAGGCATCAGTAATTATTTTGGGACATTAGCAAGAAGGGATTTTCAGAAGTCAATCAATTAGAATCTTCAATGTCCACGGTGCCACCATATTGTTAAGTAGCACACAATTGTTCACTAGTTGGAAATGTATGTAATACTGAGGATATAATTACAATGCATTATAATCATTGAATTTTGTTTGCTTTTCCAATTTGAAAAAGACGACATCCCATTTAACTACTTGCTGTGGAAAGTACAGTGACAAGGGCACTGGGTCAGGAGTTTGCAAATGAAGGGCCTAGTGCCAATTCTATCACTAATAAGAGATAATGTCAATTTATTTTAACTCTCTGAGAACTCTATAAAACTGGGATAATACCAACTTTCCCTACTTCTGGGAGTCTACTCAAGACTCAAACAAAAATGATTAAAAGTGCTTTGATAAGCATTAAAAACAATATAAACATTGAAGACATGATCTGGTGAGGAAGACTAGTTGACTATCTTAACAGCAGACTCCCAATGGAGTTACATCAAGTCTAATGTTTAGCTTCAAAGATTAAGTTAGACATTTATTAAATGCCTACTATGTTCTAAGCACTACGAATACAAAAAGAGATGTAAAATTTGGACCCTGCTTTCAAGAAACTCACAATCTAATGGGGGAGACAACAGGCAAATTGGACAAACAAGCTATATAAAGTATAAATAGGAAATATTTAAAAGATTACATAAGATATCAGAAATAAGAAAGATCAGGAAAAGCATCTTGTAAAAGATGGGATTTTAGCTGAAAGTCAGAGGAAGCTAGGGAAGTCAGTAGGTAAAGAAGAAGGAAAGCATTAGATTTTCTTGCTAATGGTACATTTAAGTGTCACTGGAATAAGGAGTATAGTGGTGGGCTTATATATAAGGTGTAGTAAGACTGGAAAACTGGAGGAAGGTGAATAGGTTACAATCGACTACTAAACAGAGGATTTTATATTTGATTCTGGAGGCAATGAAGACACATTAGAGTTTACTGAGCAGGAGAAGGACATGACAAACAGGCTTGCGCTTTAGAAAAAAAATACTTTGCTGGCTGAGTGGAGGATAGACAGGAGTGAGGAGAGACTTGAGGCAGGAAGATGGCAGCAGACCAAGCATGAGGTATGAGGCAGCCAGCTAATGCAGCCTCCAACCTTTACTAGCTGTGAGTTCCTGGGCAAGTAAGGCACTTAACATGTTTTGCTTCAGCTTCTTCAAGGAAAAGGGTAACCCTGGAGAAGGAAATGGCAAACTACTTCAGGATCTTTGCCAAGAAAATCTCACAGGGGGCTCGAGGAGTTGGATATGACTAAAAAAACAAACAAACAAACAACAAGCACGAGGTGAACACGGTCTGTACCAGTGTGATGGCAAAATCAGAGAGTAAAGGGAGCACATTCAAAACAAAAAGGTGACATGGACAGGTCTTGGCAACAAATGGGATATGGGGTCATCCAGATAAGAGGTGATAGGGTTTAAGGAAAACTATCCATACTAAACAAACTTACAAAAAGACTAATTTTGTAACCAGAATGTCAATTTATTGACAAAACAAACATGAGTGTTGGCACCAATTGTTTTGATAGGGTATAGCCTCAAGGTGAGCAAATTCACTCAGAAGACCAAGTTACAAAGAAACACAAGCTTGCTTATTGGGATCTTTCCATTCCAGTGGGATATGCCTTGATCATATCTATGGTAAAGTTCTGCTGTATCCAAAGATATGGAACTATTCAACTAGCACCAATGCTGGTTAAACAATGACAAATAATGCCAAGTTGGTTCTCCTTTATTTATCAGAATTCCAAGTAGATCACCACCGTTTTTTTAACCTCATATAGCTGATGTTATGAATTACAAATATTTAGCATCTTTTTTTCCCTCTCAGAGGAAATATCAGAAGTTACCTTAATCTTGATAATTACTCACATAGAGAGAATTCTGAGGATATGCTACTTAAAATGGTGACATTCTGCCACAGCTCTCTCTGAGCTTACAGTGGCCATTTCCTGAAGTTCTGCCTTGTTCTGACACCTCTTCAACTGCTACTTTTGGGAAGAGTTGTTCTTTTCAGAAAGAGACTTCCCAGTCAACATGCTTTGGGCTAGTCAACACATTTTCAGCTCTCCATTGTATCCGCTAACCTGACCCTTCTTTAGGAGCCAGCCTTTAGGTTTTACCTCAGTTAGGGAGGGCAAAAGTTAAGACTTCATTTTTTCTCTACCTTAAAAAAGGCAGGTTGTCTCCCTTCTCTCATATGCACAGTAATAAGTCTCTTGAAAGCTATGGAAAAATACTCAAAAAAATTATTTCTCCTTCCAATTCCTGGTTGTCCTTCTTTAACCCATACCCAAACATTCACATTTTCTTCCAACCTCTGAGAAATTTTCAGAAAGCATTAGAAACAATGAAAAAGAAGGGAAAAGTTAACTATATCTCTGGATATTCCAGAGGCCTTAGGAAAGGTCCTCAAACATAAGCATAAAGTATTATTTTCAGTTTAAGCAACACATTTGCGCAAAGAATTAGAGAAGTTAGACCATATCCAGTAAAAGGACAACAGGAAGATGTTGGAACTATAGATGATGCTGTATGAGTATCCACTGAAGGAGTTGGCAAAGTTTAGCCTGAAAAAAAGACATATGATGGGTATGTAATTATATTTGTCAGATGGCAGAGAGATTAGCTTGTCATACTTGGTCTAAAGGACAGAACAAAAATTAACATCTCATAACAGTATAATATCCATTTCTATAGATAATTGAAAGAAATCAACTAGATTAAAAGCCAAAACACACATGTTCAGAGGATGTAAACAGCTTTCAAAAGAAACACAGACTATCAACAACAATCTGAAGAAGTGTTCAAATCACCAAGAATACAGAATGCAAATTTATGTGAAATCATCAAATTAACAGGTTGTTTTTTGTTTGTTTTTTGAAGATGAGAAAATTCACTATTGAATAGCCTGGAAAAAAAACAGGCTAATGGAATTGTAAACTAGTTCAATTAATTTGGAATTCTCTAACAAATTCAGTTTATATCTTTTGCCCCAAAGATTTCACTACAGAGGTTAAAAAATTTGTGCAATTATTGAAACCATGAATATATTCTTATGTATAATGATATTCAAGGCAGCATTATTTGTTATAACAATCTAAATCTTAACATACTTTTTTAAAAAATGAATTATTTACTCAGGTTCTTAAAAGAACTGATGTTCTTTATTTGTCTACTTTACCTTGTCAAAAAGGCTGCTCCATTCTTCTGAAGATAATGTAAATGGGGGGAAAAAAGGCCTCTGCTTAATGATGCTTCTTGTTCTTCTCTTTTTCCTAGTAGTGTCTCATCTCCACCATATCCTCATATGGTACTTGAATGCTGAAAATTTCCTTCACCTCCAACAGAAAGTGATCAACAAGGGCTTCTAAAGCAAAGAATACTGAGGCAACACTTCCAGGCAGGAGCAGTTATTGGCAGCTTTTAGCCTCCCTTTAAGTAAAGTTGCCCTTACTTCCCCTTATTACTCCTCCTAGCAAGGCCTAGTTGTTGAGTATACTTTAGCTACTCATAGATCTAGATCCTCTTTAATGGCCTCTTTATCAGAATCTTGGCAAATAGTTATGACCATGCTATTGGAGGACAAAGTAGATACCTTTTTCACATGGCTATGCCTGACAGAGCCAACAATTCTTTCTAAACAGACTAGAATCTAGTCTGAGATGCCAAATTAACCTTTATATATTCGGTTCTGACATGAGTGTAGTATGCACAGTTAATCCATTTCTTTGGTCTGGATTTGGAACAGACTTGGGATTTTTTGTTGCAGTTTCAAGAAGACAAGATATAAGGGAAAAGGTAAACCTGTTACTGAGGTCTTGCTGGGGTTCCTCTGAGAAGACTGAGGTGAAATTTTTTCTTTGAGAACAGATTCTACAAAAAAGAAATTAAATTCCAATTAGTTTATTTCTTCCTTTTATGTTTAGAAATGCTATTGCCAAACCTGGGTAGATAGGACAACTGTGTTGTTGTCAGGGGTTCTATAATGGAGTCAAACATACTAATTTGAGTCTTTAGCAACTGCAACATGTCCTCCCTCCACTGAACTAGGAACAATGAGTTTTTTTAAATTGGGAAGATATTAGCTGTCTCATATTCTTTTCATGATTCATATATTTATTTCATTTTCCTAGTCACGGTGGAAAATGAAACGGTTGGTACTTATAACTAGAACCAAAAGGTACCTTCTACCTGTCTCTTTTAATAGGCTGCTCCCTTAGGATCCCTACTTTTTCATGGATTTTCAATTTTTCCCTCTCTACTACCTCATTCCTTACTGACCACAAATATATCCATATCTCCCCATCTAGAAAAAAAAATCCTCATATGATCCTTCTATCCCCACTAATTATAATGTTTCTGCCTGTTGTATTTAAATTCCTTGAAATAAGTTTGCAATAAATGGCTCTTTCTCTCCTCTCTATTCTTCTTACAATCCAGCAAATATGCTTCTCAAGTATGCCCTGGTCTTAAGAGGCTTCAGTAGAAGATACATGATCTATAATAAGTACCTACAGGGATTGGGGTTAAAGAATGTTATAGCTTTGAAAGTAAATGCATTAAAGTATATTAAGTTGAAATGTGTCTTCAAGGTCCTATGTATTGTGCCATAGACAGCTTTCACTTCCTATTTCTTGCCCTGGCTTTTTTTTTTCCTCCCCATATCCAGTCTCATAGTACAAATGGGAGAATCCAAGAATTCTCTAGAATCACTTTTCTCTATTTATTTAAATTTCTACTCATCCTTTTCTTTAACAATTTATTAACTCAAAGAGTGAGATGCTTTGCATATCTAGACAACTGTATGCAAAAGGTATTGAGTCTTGAAATACCTCAAAAACAGGATTAATCTACTTAACATCAGGAAATATTCAATTGAACCCAATTCTGTCATTTACTATCTCTGTGATTTCTGGCAATCACATCACCACTATGGTCTGAATTTCTCCTTTTCTTTTCTCAGTTTCAGTTTCTTGAGGTAATCAACTGAGGGAGCAGTTAACAGCAGCCTTCCTGATCTCTAAAATGATCGATCATCTTAGGAAGAGTTTATCAATGGTTCTTCCTCCCTCCAGGATAATTATTGGAGAGAATGGTTGCTCTATTTGAAAGTACACACACACACATACACACACGCACACGTATTATTTCGGGTTAAAAGATGACTTTCTTTTCTTGATTTATATTAATGCAAGAAAATTATACTTCTACTTCCTTTTAACACCAGTAAAACATTTCTATGCTTGCATGGTTTTTTTAAAGAATTTTTTCTGTTACTCTAATGCAAAGCATGGTGAAAGAAAATATGATAGCTCCTCTTACACACAGACACGCTTCACTAAAAGTTATCAAGAGTTATCTATTCTTGGTTCCTCCTAAGATACTATCACTCATTTCTTGTATACTCCTTGTTTACATATATATTTTGTTATTTGTCTGGTATTTAGTCAGAATATCCTTGTATTGAAAAAGGGAAATATTTGTGTATGTGGCTTTATGCTCTAGTATTAATCAGTGCTGTTTAAAAAGATTCTCCAGTGATTACTTATTCATCATTTGTCTTGATTTTCTAAGACTAATCAGTCTCTGGCTCATCTAAAAAATGCCTCCCTCAAATCTTAGACCTGAAAGTTAATAAAAACTCCCCCCCCAAAGATCTGGGTCAAAAGACTGCCATAAATTAAATGTCAAGTTTATACTCTGATCCCATAAGCCTCAGGGATAGAGTTCTTTGAAGTGAGAAAAGTTAGAAACTCATAGGCCGCAAGTCCTTATAAACTTATCTTGTATATTACTAGGGAGGACCAAAATCCAGCCACTTTACTAATATGATAAGAAAAGGGCTGCATGGTAAACACACTTTAAGGAATAGACTATTATATTCTTCTCTGGAATTACAGATAAATAAATATAAAGTTTCTTCTCCCCAATATAGTCTTAGATTTCCTATCTTGTTTTCTTATCGGTCGATTCCATCCTAAGCTTGCTTGTCTCTGTGTTCTGGTCCAATCAAATTAGAACAGCAAATGCTATGTAAAGAGGAACCCTCCAATGTGTTTTTCCCATTAGAATGTGAACTCCTTGAGAAGAGGAACTAGTTCACTTTTAGTATCCTCTGAACTTAGCAACATATTAATTTGCACATGATTAACAACTATTTTTTTATTCATGTATGCTATTTTATTCATGATAGAAGTAGCCCTGGCCTGTAATGTAAGTTAAAATGTGATTGGATTGGTGATAGGCAAAGTATATTTTTCTTAACTCAGGCAGTCCCAACTGACTTTTTTTACTCTTTCCATCTTGAATTGTGGAGCAAATTATTTCTAGCATAAGACCTCTAGGATTTCTTTGCCTAGGCCTAGTCTTTTTAATGCTTACCTTTTTGCTCTTCCCCTGGTGGTCCTAAATGCCATGATGAACTTATCCTACTAGTTTAGACTCTCACTTTCTTCATTTCGGCCCCAATTTTGCTGGGTATTATTTTTTTCATTTGTTGTATTTTTAAAGCTCTCTTTGTCCCATGTTGAACATGTTATCTGAGGATCCCTAGGTGAAAAAAACACTGTACAAGAACAATAATGGTAGTTAATGTCTGTTGTGATTATCCTATAAGTGAATCATGGATTCTGGTTCATTTTCCTTGAGGGAACTGAGTATCTGTAATTCTTCTGTTTCTTCAAAGAATTCTTTCTGAATCAGTAGCTGATCCATGATGGACGCACTTTGGGGAAAGAGATTCCTTCCTTATGGATCCCAATTCCACAACATAAATGTGAGTCCTCTTCTAGATTGACTCTAATCTGGCATCAGTCCCTCAAAGAATGATTATTACCTTCATAGTTTCCACTAAGTAACAGATGCTTCTAATTAGTTGATTTTTAGACTTAGTGAAGAGACATAAGAACAGTTAGAAGAGGAGGAAGCCTTATTTTCCTGTTGTTTCTCAATAATAGTCTCCTAATTGAAGTCATGATGGCTCACAGATTCTTCTTCTTTGATGATCCCTGGGAAAGAGAATGAATAGTAAGCCAGTTTTACTTAGCAGATCTTACTATTTGTGAACCTTCTGCCTTGAAATGTCAGGAATGGCAAGAAAAGATAGGCACCTTTTAGCCTTGTACTAGAAGAAGACCATGACATCAAAGCAGTAATGCCATAGCATTACATCAAGATAATTGGATTTAAGTGAAGATGAGTTATGAAAAGTCACCTGCCTCACTTTCTTCCCTACAGCCATCTGGGTCCAGTGGCCGATAAAGATCAGGACATCTGGAAATGGCCCTGGATGCAGTGGGAGACCTTGGCCTTTGACCTGTTAAAGACCCAAATATATATAGCCCATGACCAAATACTTAATCCAAATTTTCCAATAAGTTCTATAAACACCCTCCCCCCTCCAAAAAATTCAAAATTCTTTTCTGGTATAAAGGGAAAGGCAAAAAAAAAATTAACAGATTTTTTAGATCTTGGGGCTACATGCCCCTAAATCCTATGATGTGGAAGGGATAACTGTATACTGCTGAACTAGGTTGATGTGTCTGTTAGTTTTGTTTACCTATTTTTTTCTCATTAAAAAATTATTTGTCATAAGAGACTTCTTGCTGGGGACAAAGGAGAGAATATTCATGAATAATATATGGATAAAAATTAACTTTAAAAAATGGTGTCTGAGAATGGGATTCAGATTTTTAGGCCACAGCTTAAATTATGATAATGTAAGATTCTTGGCTAGGAAGTGAACCTAATACAGGCTATTAAAAATGTTATTTGTCTGTTTTCTTTCAAATCTAATTATAATGCCTTTAACTCAGATCTCCTATTCTAGGAATCCACAGGCAGGTTTCAGAGGATTTGTGAACTTGGGTGGGGGAAAAATGATTTTCACTAGCCTCAAATTTGGCATTTCTTTCAATTATTAATATTAATAAAACACACTAATCTGAGAAGAGATCTGTGGACTCCTTCATCAGGCTGCCAAAGTTCCATAAAATAAAAAAGGTTAAGAACTCCTGCTTTCAAATTAAAAGGAGACAGAAAATTGCCTGTGTGTATCTATTAAGTTAAAAGCTAATGAAGGAAAAAGAATAGTGATTGAAATTCCCAGGAGTTCATAGACCACAAAGCACAAGAAAGAATTCAGAATTAACACATATCCTCAAATTTCTATACAAAATTTAAGCAATAAGCTATTATAAATAAAATTCTAAAACCCCAAAACTGCAGTAAATGAACCTCAGGATGAGTGAAGGAGTTTAAGCTTTTAATACACTTCTGCAGAAGCACATGTAAAAACTCCATATGAGTTCACACACTGATACAAAAAGAACAAGCTTTTATACTCTAAGGTTATAATAAACCTAATTCTCCCTTCAGAGTTCTGGTTGATCAAAGCCCTTCCCGATTTAGTCTTCCATATCCATCCCTTGTATGTTGCTTTTAGACATATTCCCCCTCCTTGGTTATACATCCCATATTCAAAGAACTTATCCCACTCCTGGGATGTGTCTGATAATATACAATGAACCTATTAAGCAAGCACAAAGAAGAAAAGACTTCATCTGGTCAATGACCCTGGCTGGTTTAAGCCAGTTTCTAACTTAGTCCCCTTTATCAGGGCTTTGTGGTTAGGCTAGTTCCTTCTGAAAGCTGAATGGTCAGTAATGCTTGTTATCTTATATTACCTTGAAACTGCAACATTTTGTGGAAACCTAATTTTTGAGCATTTCTCATATAAGCAAACTGAACTATAAGCCTTCACTGAGCCATAGCCAGTAGGAGTGAATGGGGATAATATCCGAGGCAAAGTAGATATATAGAGTTCCACTTGGGGGTTGTCAGTGTCAATAAGAGGGCTCCTCCTTTATATGGTGTTCATCTACCACAGTCTTTACTCCAGGGTCTGGGGAAATCTGAACCACACATATATTTATCTCCTATCACTGCAGTTCCAAAACCTTAGATTATTCTCAGCAAGAGTGAGACAGGGAAAAGTTTTGGAGGATGTATACTGGAAGGCACCCAATCCTAAAACAGGTGTTGAATATTAAGAGTACACACTACACACCTGTCAGATTGGCTAAAATGACAGGAAAAGTTAATGATGAATGTTGGAGGGGATGTGGGAGGGCTGGGATACTGATGCACTGTTGGTGGAGCTGTGAACGGATACAGCCATTCTGGAGAACAATTTGGAGCTATGCTCAAAAAGTTATCAAACTGTGCATACCCTTTGACCCAGAAGAATTTCTATTGGGCTTATATCCCAAAGAAATCATAAAGGAAGGAAAAGGCCCCACATGTGCAAGAATGTTTGTGGCAGCCCTTTTTGTAGTGGCTAGAAACTGGAAATTGAATAGATGCCCTTCAATTGGAGAATGGCTGAATAAATTATAGTATATGAATATTATGGAATATTATTGTTCTGTAAAAAATGACCAGCAAGACGATTTCAGAGAGGCTTGGAGAGACTTGCATGAACTGATGCTGAGTGAAATGAGCAGAACCAGGAGATCATTATACATGGCAACAAGACTATATGACGATCAATTCTGATGGACATGGCTCTCTTCAACAAGGAAATGTTTCAAACCATCTCCAATTGTTCACTGAAGAAAGCCATATACACCCAGAGAGAGGGATGTGAAATGTGGACCACAACATAAGATTCTCATACTCCTTGATTGATGTTTGCTTACATTGTGTTTCCTTTATCTGATATATCGTTTGTGTAGATAAGATTTTTCTTGCACAACAATGATAAGTTTGGAAATATGTATACATATATTCGATTTGCCAATATTTTAACATAATTAACATGTAGTGGATATCCTGCCATCTAGGGGAGGGGTGGGGAGTTGGGGGGGGGAAATTTGTAACAGAAAAGCTATGTAAGGGTGAATGTTGAAGAATTACCCATACATATGTTATGCAAATAAAAGAAAAGAAAAAAAGAAAAAAAATAAAATAAAAGAGCAATCTCCAACACTACATCAGAGAATCCACACTGGAGAGAAACTTTATTAATATAACCAGTGTGGAAAGGGTTTTATAAAAATCTGATTAGTTATTGCCAGTTATTGCCATTTCTGAGAGGAAAGTTAAAATCATTATGGTTGTGGCTCTCTTCAACAATGAGATAATTCAAACCATTTCCAATGATCTTGTAATGAAAAGAGCCTTCTACAGCCAGAAAGAAGACTGAGGGAACTGAGTATGGATCACAGGACAATGTTTTCACTCTTTTTGTTATTGTTTGCTTGTATTTTATTTTGCTTCTCTTTCTCTCTCTCTCTCACTGGTTTGATTTGATTTTTCTTGTTTGGCATGATAATTGTATAAATATGTATGTATATATTGAATTTAACATATATTTCTACCATGTTTAACATATATTGGACTACTTGCCATGTAGTGGAGGGCATGGAGGAAGGTGGAGGGGGGATTGGAACACAAGGTTTTGCAACGGCTAATGTTGAAGAACTGTCCACACACGTTTTCAAAAATAAAAAGCTTTAATAAAAAAAAGAATATTAAGGGTACAGGCAGCCAAATATGTTTTGTCCAGCCTTGTTGGCAGGTTGACCATCTTTTCTGGGGTATGGGGTGCTCCCATAGCATAAACGTGGAGAGATGGCTTTGAGGGTCATGATTGTACTGGCTAGAATGTACAGAAGTAATAAAGATGCAAGAATCTCAGTCTTTCTGCCAACCCTGGATAAGTTAATCAGTCACCTAGCATTTATTAAGCATGATTCGATTGGGGTACATTGCTAAATGTTTAACAATTTGCTCTCTGAAAAGGTAGGACACACATCAAAGTTTAACATTTTTCTCCATCATTTTCTCAAGTTTAGACAATAAACCTAACAATAAATCAACTTCTGATTTGTGGCATTTGCTGATTTCTGAGATATAAATGCTCACACTGAAAATTTAACAATCCATACAAGAGACCTTAAAAACTGCATCCAGCACATCCCTGCCCAATCACCATCTAGTTAACAAAAATTAGTTTGTTTTTTTTTAAAGTGATCATGCAACAAATCTCCCTTTTATAAAAAGAATGGAAAAAACTTGTACACCCAAGCCTCACTTAGTATCTGATCCCACCCTTCCACTGAGACTGCTCTTTTTCCAAAGTTATCAACAATGTTTTAACTTACAAACCTTTTCTCAGTTCCTGTTCTTCTTTCATGTTAGTGAAGCTTTTGTCTGTTGTCTCTTCACCATGATGCTCCTTCCTCCTCGGGCTTTTGTGAAATTGTTCCCTTAGACATGTCTTCTACACATCCTTCTCGTCTCCTCTGCTACATCATTATGTCTCACCACTATAACTTTGGGCTTTTCCAAAGGTTCCATACGAGGCCATGCTGTCTTTTCCCTCTATACTCACTCTACAAATACTCATCAGCCATGAATGAAATCAAATCAAACCATGAACCAAATCTCTTTTTTAATAGTGTCAAGATATTAGGAGACAACTGTTTTCCAGTGCCCAGGCCCTACAAGGAGGCTGTGCATGACATAATAATCCTTTGCACTCATCCCCTGGAAGATCCCAGCCACTGCAAAGTTCCAGAATTATTTCATATAATTACTGTATAGCTTTGATCAGCACAAGGTACTCTCTGAGCTAGGACAAGCACCTGATATATGCATGTTTCAGTCATGAAGCCACACTGTGAATTAAACATCTCATTATTGCTGTTACCTCTCACTGTCAGGGCTACAGCTCACTGCAGGACCATCAGTATAGGCCCTAATGTCCCCACACTGCCTTAGGTCCCCAATATTTACATTTAATTTGCTTCATTTTAAAATTAATCTTTTTTGATTTCTGACTCTCTTGTCTCCAGGCTGTTCCTTTCAGTTTAGGTCACCCAGAGGTTAAAAGGCAGTTTTGGTGTGATTAAAAAGATGACTCCACAATCAAAAAAATTGGGTTTTTGTTCTCCCTCCTGCTATGTCACCAGCTATCTGTTGGGCTTTCCCAACTGGGAAAATAAGCATCTCAAACTAAACATGTCTAAAAGTAATTATCTTTTTCTTTCAATTCAATCTTCTTCCAAACTTATTTCTGATGAACTGGTATTACCTGGGTTCTCGGCCTCACTGCCAACTTTGATTCTTCCTTCTCCCTCAAACACTCCATTCACTAAAATCTCATAGGCTCTACCTACTTCCCCATAGATCCCCTCGGATCTATGTCCTTGTGCCTATTTGCCAAGAATCTTAGTCCAGACCTCACTGAACAATGACCTCTGTTGCAGCAGCTTTCAAAATAGATTGTGGACTATAAGTCTCTCTTCTCTGTAGTCCACCTTCCATATAGCTGACAAAATAAGTTTCCTCCTGCAGAATTCTGTTGCTCAAGGACCTTTGAAGGTAAAATGCAACGGCATTTCATGGCCGTGCCCACCTATGTTTGCAAGGTGATTTCATACTGGGTTGCCTCTAGCATTTTTGCAAACCTGGGCTACCTACTGTCTGAATTCTGCACTTCGACGCACGTTGTGTCTCCTCACCCTCATTTCTCAGGACCCTCACTTTGGGCCATCTCTTAGAGGAGGATCTCTGTTCCCCTTCCCCTTCACGAGCATGAACTGACTTCTCTTTTTAGAGTATTTTGTGAAGGCTGAATACAAAATCTTTCTCTCCCTAACACCTATCCTGCTGGACTAGACTATGCTGGAAATGAAGAGATGGAGTTTTAAAAACCCTCTTCTTACCAAGGCTCTGATATCCACCACACCCGACACACCCGCCTAGGTCAGCGCGACTTACTCCTCCCCTCCCCCCCTTCACTGCCCAGGTCAGCCTGCCTCTCCCTCTCCCTCTGGCCTCTCACCTGTAACCTCGGTCCGCTGCCTCTTGGACCTTCCATTCTTCGGACAGGAGGATGAACCCAGGAAAGGATTTCGAAGGCCCCGGAGCTGACATCAGCTTCCCCAGCCCCTTCTGTCAAGCCCAGGAGCCTCGGCCCAGGAGAATGCGTCCCTCGGGCAAGATCGAAGGGCAGTGAGCGCCTGAGGAAGCCCAGGCATGAAGTGCCCAGAGAGCTTAGAAAGAGGCTCCCGGGGCGGCGCCCCCAGAGGCTCACAGGAGGAGCTGCAGCATTGGCAGCGCCTGCATGAGAGGAAGGGGGGGTGTGGCTTTGCAAATACTTGTATCACCCCCTATGGAGCAGGGAGGAGTGAATTTCTAGCATCGTCCTCTTTAGGCTCTCCTTCCTCTAGCCAGACTATTGTAGAAAGGATGTGGCCTCCAGTTTTGAAAGGGAGTTAGCAAGAGCCTAGGGCTCTGGTGGTGAGTCAGCAGCAAGGGAGGGAAGGCCTCCAGAGGGCGCCATGATGCATTCCCCTTCCAATTTCCTGTCTCTTCTCTCCTCACCCTTCCCTTGAAAAATACCCAGAAGCCCTTACGCAGGCCTGTTAGCTGGAGGTTTAGAGAAACACCTTCCTGCCTGCAGAGGTGATTCTACCTCAACTAAAGAGAAGAGTGTGCTGAACAAGAGAAGAGTCCTTTTGTTCCTTCAGAAAAACGTGGGTTCGCACCTTCTTCCCTCTTGTAAAATACTGTAATCTTGTCGGAAGTGGTTGATAGTTTGGGTTTTGTTTTTTACTGAAACGCTTTATGTTTTCTCAAAAGAAAAAAAAATCTTTGCTTCAAGGACAGCTTTTTAGGGTAGCATAGATAAGAGGAAAATATTCAGAAATGAAAGGGATATCAAAAGATAGCAATAAACAAAAGTTTTTAAAATATGCATTTACTAAAGTTAATGTTGGAATGCATTTTCTTCCTATCCTCCTCTGTCGTGCCATGCCGTGGAGAGTGAGTTCTGGGTATGGATTCAGGAAGAACGGAGTTTACATGCAGCCTCAGACATTTCCTGATTGTGTGACCCTGAACAAGTCACTTAACCTCTGCCTCAGTTTCCTCATGTGTAAAATAAGGAAAGTAGTGGCCCCTACCTCCCAGGGTGATTGATTGTGAACATCAAATGAATTTATTATAAAGTGATCAGCCTTGCATATAGTGAACTTTATATGTGTTAACTATCACTATTATCCCATAGTCTTTGCTTGATTACCACTCAGTCTCTTTCAATTTAAAATACAGATTCCAAGATGTCTCCAGGATAAACTTCCCCTATATGTATACCTTTAGTCAAATATCTGTCTAATTTTTCTCTCCATTACAGGGAAACTCTTGAAACGTAAAGAAAAGATCTAACTTAAGTACTGAGTGAAACCTCATGAGTAAAAATGCAACAAGTCAAAATCATAACCAAAATTAATACAGAGAAAAGGGAACATTTAAATTGAAATATGGAATGAAGAAATAAAATTGGTGCCTTATAGGGAAAATTGACAGAAGTGATTAGACAAACAACAGAACACAATGTGAACAAATCAGCTGGAAGGAAACTTGAAAAGCAAACATGAAAAAACTGAGCCCAAGGACATAATTTAAGAGATTCTCAATTACCTTTACAATGCATGTAATAAGTGTCTAACCAGCTTTTGATTGGAGCTAGTAAAAAAATTTTCCCAGAAATGAAATCCAAGGACATTGTAGGATTATTCACTGAACACAAGAAAGCATAGAAATAAGCCAGAATGTGATTTTTTTTTAATAAAGGAGAATTAGGCTTGATATTAGCATTTTACCCTGCTAAATAAAGAACAGCATTTAAAAGTGGACAATATAATTTAAACTCTTCACAATATTCCCTGGCAACTTTATAGAAAAAGTAGAACTTTACTGAGGCTCTTAATCTGCAAAAGAACCTAGAGTCAAATTACCGATCGTTCTTAGAAAAGCCAGGCTACATAGGGACTTCTGAAAGAAGGAAAAAAAAGTTGGAAGGGTGGATCTGGACTTCAATTAGTCAATTGATACAGTGACTATTCCAGTTTAAAAAACATTGAAGATAGTGACTTGAAGAGGTAGAGTGATGGAACTAAAAGTAAAGTACAACATAAATATTCTACTTAGTGATTAAAATATTGATGGAATTATGATCTCCAAAGGCCTTATGAGTTAGGGAGACAGACGTAGGGGAGGAGAACAGTTATGAATGTAACTCAAATAGAACAAAATTGCAAATTTGGTAAAAAAAAATATCTAATTTCTTAGAAATGGTCAGGTTGGAAATAATGAACTCTAATTTTTTTTTCTGTCTCTAAGTCTATGATTTTTTTAATAATTGGTTTATTTTCCCCAACAAAATTGCTGTAGGTGAACAAAGGAAAAAAAAAGATTATAAGACCACAGATTTAAAAGTCATCTAATTTGCTTATTTCATTTTACAGGTGAGGAAACTGAAACAGGTAGAGGTTAAGTGATTTGTCCAGGATCTTACAGCTAGGATGTGTCTGAGGTAGGATTTAAATTCAGGTCTTTTTGACTCCAGGCCACTTGGCTGTCATAGACATTGCCCTTGCCTCTCCTCCACAGAGTGTCTTTGGTTATGCTTATGGCCATATCAAATTATCTGTATGGGTATATGCATAAAAGTATATAATATATATACATATATATATACATATACATATATTTATATATATTATATACTTTTATGCATATACCCATATATATATTTTTAAAAATAAGTTAAGACCAAGATGCATTTTAAAGGCCTTTAAAGGTCATTTGATTTTTTCTTGTTTGGCTTGAAGGCATTGCTTTTAAAATTAATTTTATTTTCAATTATTAAACTTCATTTTTTCCCTCTCCATCATATCTCCCTTTACCTCAAGACAAAGCAAAACAAAAAACCTCATAAAAAATAAGGATATTTGATCAAAACACATTCCCTTATTGACCAAGTCTAAAAATGTGACTTATTCTGCATATTAGGCCATTGTGTCTACATCAATGAATATAGTTGTTGATCCTCTGGACATATTGAGTTTTGCATTCTCTTCTCTAAAATCATCTTTTCATTTCTTATAATGCAATAGTTTTCATTAATTCATACACCATATTTTTTAGGTATTCTCTAATTTAGTGGCATCTCCTAGTTTTTACTTCTCTGCCATCACAAAAAGAATTGCTACATATTTTCTACATATCTACATTTATATGCCTATGTGTCTATTATATTTTCTTCTCAATCTAATTTCTCTCATACTGCTGCTTATTTCCCTCAGTTTTGTTTTGTTTTTTAAGCTAGGACATGGTAAGTTATTGAATACCAAGCTGCTGGGTAAATTTGTTATGTTATACACCTAATCTGTTCTGTTCATAGTGCTACTTAAGTACCTGGTTATTTTGATGACTATTATAATATAGTTTAAAATCTGTTACTGCTAAACTTTTTCCCTATTTCCCCCCCCTCTCCCCGCCAACTATATAGATCTTGACCTTTTTTCTCTTCAGATAAATTTTTTTTACAAATTCATTAAAGCAATCCTTTGGTAGTGATTACCTAAATTAATTTGTATAATATATTTTTTCTCATATTGGATTCAATATTTATGACTATTTGTAATACATTTTTTCCAAATTATTTTTTAACATTGAAAAAAGTTTCAGTTTCAAATTCTATCCCTCTATCCTCTCCCCCTCCTTGAGATGGTAAACAATCAGATATGTGAAAAATTTCTATATTAATCATTTTGTATGAGAATGAGAAGTTTCAGATAAAAAAAAGAAAAAGTAAAAAATAGCACATACTTCAGTCTGTTTTCAAGCAGTATCACCTCTTTCTCTTGAAGTATCATTAGTCCATTGGGATTGACTTGAATCATATTGGTGAGAATAGCTAAGTCACATACTTCTTAATCTTACAACATTGCTTTTACTGTGTGCAAAGTTCCCTTGGTTCTGTTCACTTTGCATTTACTTCATGTCTTTCCAATTTTTTTTTTTATCATTTTGCTTTTCAGACCATGATTTTTATAAAATGTTTTGTAGTTGTATTCATTATAGTTCTTATGTGCATTTTGAAAGGTATGACTCCTAAGCAATTTGAAACTGTGCTCAAAAAGTTATCACACTGTGCACATACACTTTGATCCAACAGTGTTTCCTTTACTGAGCTTGTATTCTAAAAACCCCCATGTGCAAAAATGTTTGTGGCAGCCCTTTTTGTAGTGGCTAGAAACTGGAAACTGAATGGATTCCCATCAATTGGAGAATGGCTGAATAAATTATGGTATATGAATGTTATGGAATATTATTTCTCTGTAAGAAACGACCAGCAGGACGATTTCAGAGAGGCCTGGAGAGACTTGCATGAACTGATGCTGAGCGAAATGAGCAGAACCAGGAGATCACTATTCACGGCAACAACAATACTATATGACGATCAGTTCTAATGGACTTGACTCTCTTCAACAATGAGATGATTCAAACCAGCTCCTTGTTCAGTGATGAAAGCCATATACCCAGGGAGAGATTTATTGAATGTGGACCACAACATAACATTCTCACTCTTTGCATTTTTTTCCTTCTTGTGCAGCAAGATAATTCGTTAAATCCAATTATGTATACATGATATATTTAACATATTTAACATGTATTGGACTACCTGCCATCTAGGGAGGTGGGGGAAGGAGGGAAAAATTTGGAACAAAGTTTTTGTAAGGGGTCATTGTTGAAAAATTACCATGTATATTGTTTTGTAAAGAAAAAGCTTTAATAAAAGGAAATGTCTTTAAAAAGGGGGAGTATGACTCCCAAATTTCTTCAATAATTTAAAATAGATTTTCTCTGTTTCTTCTGTCAGGGTTTGATTAGTAATATTTTCTACATTTTTTAAAGAATTTCTTTCATTTTGTTGTCTTCCTTTCTAAATTAGTTTCTTTTACAAAATAGTTCCTGTGGCTTTCTTTGCAAACAGGCAAGTTGCCTAATCTCCCCTGCTAAGAAGGAGCAGCCTTCCATGATCAATGTACAGAACACCCTTTACAAAGTCTTGCCTGTTTTTCTTTCTGCATTTTTGTGTTCTGAACTTGTTGCTAGATGGTAAAAACTTCTTTCCCTTCTCAATCAAGATGTACTGTTTGTGGATTTCTAGTCTCGCCATTGTCAAAGATTCCAAAAGCACAAATCACTAAGTAGGATGGGCTAGCATTAGTTAAAGCCAGGGACATCATTTCTGTGGTAGTTGTGTGTATAGACCAGAAAACACCTACATGCTGATTCATTGAGATGTTATTCTGGTCTCAGTATCCCTAACGCTTATCAGTGTATAAATGAAATACTGGTTTGTTGACAGTGTAACTATAATGAGCTGAAAAGTGATGAGAGAATGGGTGCAGTGTATGGCAGTGAAATCTGAGTACAAACCTTGAATAAAATGGGGAGGTTGGCCAGTGTAGGGGCCCTTCCTCAAAATGGAGGCACAAGACCACCACTTGGAGGAGTGTTCCTAGGTGGGAAAGCACCACTTGCTGAGGGAATTTTGAGAGTGAGGCTGCAGCTGAAGTATAACAGATAGGGAATATCCAAAGGCACTTGTTTCCTACTCACTCTGCTTCTGCAGAGAAGTGAAAAGTGACAGGACACAAAATTTTTAGATCATGTGAAGTCATTGGCATTCATATGTGAGATTTCTCAAGGTGTTGAAAGTGGGATTAACTGAACTCTATGAGAGGAATTGGAACTTGCCAATATTGTGTTTGCTACAAATTGAATACAAAAGTTACAGCTTAAAATGGCTCCCAGGTTCTTCTTGCAAGAGCAAATAAGCAAGAGCTCCGACAAGGTATTTTTAATCAAGGAAATGTTTGACAAGGCTTTTTGTCATCTTTAGCTTCATTACTCTTCTGATTAAGTATAAAAGTTTTCCTGTGATGTCTTGTTACTTGCAGAATTTGTTTTTAAATTTAACAATCCATTATATGTGTTTGCCACCTTGGGTCCTTTGAGGTGTATGGATTCTTTTGTTTTCAGGAGTTTGGGACTGTTTTCTTGCTTTATGGTGGTCAGGTTTTTTATTCTCAGGTTTTCTCTATGTATTTTAGTTTGTATGGAAAGCATTTTTTTTATTTTGTACTTCCAGATTGTCATCCTGTATTTTGTATTCTCAATCATTTGTGTTCTGTTTCTTTGGGAAAGCCAGCATTCTGCCAATTTATTTCTGCTAGGCAGGTTATAAATTCTGTTATTCTCTTTTCTTTTTTAAACTACTCAGAAGCAGCATAACCCATGTGGTTTCCATGTTCTTTGCAAAATCCATTTTTGGATTTTCTTTTTTGGATTTTCTAAGTATTTATAAATTGAAGCTGTATTTCCTTCTGCTCTCTTCCCTATTGGTTCATCTTCTATTTTGCTTAAAGTTTTTTTTTTCTCCCGAGATCTTTAATTTTTCTCATTTTCCCTTGTTGCTCACTTTATTCCCTTCCCTTAAGATCTCAAAGCATTTCAGCCTCCTCCCATGCTAGTATTCAAGTTTCCGAGTGACTTTTGGGGAGACGGAATTGGTCCAGCTCATGCCACCTAGGAATACTTAAATCCCCCTACTCAATCCCCCTACTCCCATACAGTGTATCTTGCCATGTTTCCTCTTATTCCTGAATTTTCTGGTGCAGATATAAAAAGTACTCCCATGCTGCTGTTATTGCAACCTGGGCAAGTTTCTCCCATTTGGAATCTGGATAACGAAGAAAATGCAAGGGTGGTGGGGACAAAGTCAAACTGCAGAATTGAGCTCTATTTCTAGCCCAGACTTCTGCAAAAAGAACAGAGGAATTGGAGCAGGACAGAACTCTTGAAATACAGAATGTTGTACTATTGAGGTCTTGGCAAATTTCTGCAGTTTGAAGTTAGGATCTCTAGGCATTGGAAAGGGGGTAAAGCATCCAGGCATGGGGTTACATTATATTGCTTTATTTTGGGTCAGGTCTAGCTTCCATGAGTGTGATAGGTATGGAGGAACAGTTGATGCACTGAGGCATCTTGATTTCAGTGCTCATTAATTTTCTTTTTTTTCTTTTTTTTTAAATTTTATTTGCATAACATATGTGTGGGTAATTCTTCAACAATAACCCTTACATAGCTTTCCGTTACAAATTTTCCCCCCAACTCCCCACCCCTCCCCTAGATGGCAGGATATCCACTACATGTTAATTATGTTAAAACATTGGCAAATTGAATATATGTATACATATTTCCAAACTTATCATTGTTGCGCAAGAAAAATCTTATCTACACAAAAGATATATCAGATAAAGGAAACACAATGTAAGCAAACATCAATCAAGGAGTATGAGACTCTTATGTTGTGGTCCACATTTCACATCCCTCTCTCTGGGTGTATATGGCTTTCTTCAGTGAACAATTGGAGGTGGTTTGAAACATTTCATTGTTGAAGAGAAGTGCTCATTAATTTTCATAGGACAAGATTGTACTTGTTACTGGAGTCATTCCTGAATCAGAATAGTCACAAAAAGTCAGGACACCAGTCTAATTTTAAAGATTAGTACACATCTAGAAGAGGGGATAATATAAACTAAAAGTACTCTAATCTGATCTGAGTACTTAAAATTCAATTATAGATGGAAGAAAAAATAATTTTCATAATTTCATTAAAAATTGCCATAATGAAAAAATAAAAACAAGCACCTTTGCTCGCAAGTACTTTATTTGACTACAGATTTTTGGCAGTTATAGGCAAACACCAATTTAGAATATAAGCTTATTTGTAGAAGCATACTGGAAGATTATGAGCAGCATGTTCTTAAAACCCAGACAAGCAGTGAAGGGTAAAAGCCTGGCAAAAGCCCCAACTAAAACTAAGTTATTCTGATGGCATTTTTCATAAAAATACAAGATAGAAATATCTATCTGAAAAGATTTTCATATGTTTATATGTTAACTACTTTTAGTGCTTAATGTTCATTGACAACTTGGCAGAAGACCTAGTTTTAATATTTTGATTTCCAATTTTTCTCCCTCCCTACCCTTTCCCCAAGAAGGCAATCAATACAATATAGGTTATATATATGCAAGAGAGAACCCAAAACAAAAGGGACAAATCACAAAGAGGAAAACAGGAAAACAAGTGGAATAGTCTGCTTTGATCTGCGTGCAGATTCCATAGCTTATTCTCTGAATGTGTATAGCATTTTTCAGTCATGGGAATTTTAGATCAACTTATCATCTGCACAATGTTGCTGTTAATGTATATGGTATTCTCGTAGAGGACATTGATGACTACATTGATTGCTCCTGGATGAAATCCAAAAACACGCAAAGGTTTGGCTTAATTATCCACAAAGGGCAAATATAATAATAGTCATATTGAGAATGAGGGACATCTGGAATATGATCAAAAATCAAGTACCTGCAGCATTTTGGATGGACCTTTGGTAATGAATTTGGAGGGGGAGTGGATAAGAATCTCATGGAATAAGTACAATCAGGTTACAATCAAGTGGAAAAAGGATAAGCACTGATTCATTTGAGTTGATGCAGACAAGAGTGACAGATGAGACTGCTTCTCTGGTTACCTGTAGATCCTGTATGACTCTTCCTCAGGTACTCCACCTGTAGACTTCTTTCCATTTTCTTTTGACATTGTGAAGCTTACTCCTGGGCTGTTTAATGACTGAAATTATTTGTTATGGTCATGGATCATTTTTCTAATACTTTCTAAAAGTACAAACCTGAACTATTCCTTTTCTACTTTTCCTTTAATACTTTACAGTATAATATTTTCACTTTATATCCGCAGTGTTCATTAACATGAAGACAAATGTTTGCTGATTTATGATATCTCATGCTGTTTCTATGAGATCCTTCACTGGTTACATTTGCAGGCTGCTCAAAGTCCATTATGACCTATTGGGTAGCCCTTAATATATATGTCTGTGGCCTTTGTAGTTGATCTCGTTGATGGTATAGTAGTTCTTAGTGGTAATGCTTTTATGTCAGGAGAAGTGATCATCTCCTGAAACCATTTTGAGTCCATTGGCTGCTTCACATGAAACAATGTTTACATACCCTGAATAGAGATTTCAGATTTACTCCACCACCACTTTTAACAAAGGAATAGCAGATTCGTGGCTTTCCTACAAAATTTATATAGGAGCACCATAAAAGTTTTTCACATAATAGACAGTGTCTGAAATTTGCCACTAATTCTGTTACATATCCAAAGTAGTGAAAAGATCATTGTACTACTGATTTTACAACTCAGCATGGGAACAATACCTTTTATCTGCAAGAAAGGTTTTAAAGGTAAAAAACCAGTTGAACTCAGAATTTTTTGGTTTAGCCTTAAGTATAAGAATTTTCCTTTTACATTGTTTGCTTATGATTCGCAAGTTTGGTGAAAATGTAGTTTTAGCGGGCACAGAGGATGAGAATTCTGGAGGTTGAAGGAGAAATGTGGATCAGTGCCAGGGGCAGGTAAAAAAAATCATTGGGTTTCATTTTAGTGCATTTTATCTATTGATCCTTTTGAAAGGCAACTCTCTTCCGGAGGTCCTGAATCACACTGTCATAAATGAACAGTTGACAATTAACTCTCCAGCCATTCTTTTTGTCACCCTGGTTTGGCTGTATCTTTTATGTATGGACCCACCCACCCAAACTTACTACATTACTCCTTCTCTCACACTGAATTCTATATTGTCCTGTTCCTGTTTCCCACACACCATGCTCCATCTCTTTCTGGGTGTCTTTGCATTGTCTCCCATGTTTACAATGTATTCTCTCACCTTCTCCGTGAAACCAGCTCTGGTCCCCTTAGCATCCTTACCACAGTTTCCCTGTATATATTTGTATATGTTTGGTTTTTTGCCCCTACTAGAATGCTAAATCCTTGTAAGCAAGAACTGTTTAACTTTTATTTTTGTATTCCCAGTGTATAGCGCAGTTCCTGATTTGTAGTAGCGATGAGGACAAGGATTTTTAAAAATCTTTTTGTTAGATACCATTAGCTTATCTGTTTTCCCATGTGCAAAAAAAGCAAAACTTCAAATCTCTTACATATATGTTACCTTCATTTTAAAAAGCATATAATGCTGCCTCTACTTAAACCATTATACTCACCTCCTCCCTCACTGGAAATAGGATGGGAATACTAATGCACTGTTGGTGGAGCTGTGAGAAGCAAATTGGAAAAACAAGGAAAGGACATATGAAGGGAACTCCTGAAACTCTCATATCCTGTCCAGATTCAAGCCTTTGTTGCACTTCCCCACCCCTCTCCAGACTATGCCATAGCCAAGACACTCTGCTCCCATCCATCCTCCTTCCAACTTTAGATTGTAAACTCCTTACGGTCAAGGATTGTCTTGTATGTAAAATTTTATATAATGTAAAATTTTATACAATGAATTAAACAAATTAGTTTTAAAGCTATTATCTCTCAAAACTTAATTTCTGTTTAAAAAAGGCTTCAATAATATACAGAAACATTTATATACATTTCATTCCCACTTTCTCCATTAGGAGATGGGTAGCAGCCTTCATCACTGTTCCCATGGGGTCCTGGTTCAGTTTTGCATTGATCAGAGTTCTTGAATCTTTTTAAAGTCTTCAATAAGTTGTTTGTAAATGCTGTAGTTCTTCCTGGTCCTTCTTACTTTTGTATCAGTTCCTTTGTTTTTCAATAAAAGTTCTATAAATTTTGCATATACAGGTCATTTTCCTTTGTTTTCAATCTCTTTAGGTTGTAAGTCTACTACTGGCATTCTGGATCAATATTCTTCGAATAGTATTCTTTATCTCTTTTTTTAATTGTCAATTTCCCCCTCTCTAATATTTGCCAACCTGTTAGGTATGGGGTGAAATCTAGTTAGAGCATTTAAAAATATGACAATGCATTTATTTGTAAATCCATAATTTATGCTCCCAAATATGAGTCTCTCTAATTGGAACAATTGTTGGATCTTTCCCTTGTCTTCAGGAAGAAGGGGATTCACTAATCTTTAGATTCTTGTTTCTTCTTGTAAAACTCCCTATTTCCCACACACCATGCTCCATGTCTTTCTAGGTATCTTTGGGTATCAAAGGTATTGACTCTTGGGGCCCAATTTACTGTGCCTGGTCACTTGCTTGAAAGTGTTCCTGGGATAGATAATTTTGATTATATTAAGTTAAAAAGTTTCTGTGCTAACAAAACTAAACTAATGCAGACAAGATTAGGAGGGAAGCATCAAGTTGGGAAATCATCTTTACATTTAAGGGTTCTGATAAAGGTCTCATCTCTAAGATATATAGAGAATTGTCTCACATTTATAAAAATTCAAGCCATTCTCCAATTGATAAATGGTCAAAGGATATGAACAGACAATTTTCAGATAAGGAAATTAAAACTATTTATAATCATATGAAAAGGTGCTCCAAATCACTATTGATCAGAGAAATGCAAATTAAGACAACTCTGAGGTACCACTACACACCTGTCAGATTGGCTAAAATGACAGGAAATGATAATGATAACTGTTGGAGGGGATGTGGGAAAACTGGGACACTGATGCATTGTTGGTGGAGCTGTGAACGGATCCAACCATTCTGGAGAGCAATTTGGAGCTATGCTCAAAAAGTTATCAAACAGTGCATACCCTTTGACCCAGCAGTGTTTCTATTGGGCTCATATCCCAAAGAAATGATAAAAGAAGGAAAGGGCCCCACATGTGCAAGAATGTTTGTGGCAGCTATTTTTGTGGTGGCTAGAAACTGGAAACTGAGTAGATGCCCATCAATTGGAGAGTGGCTGATTAAATTATGGTATATGAATGTTATGGAATATTATTGCTCTGTAAAAAACGTCCAACAGGACGATTTCAGAGAGGCCTGGAGAGACTTGCATGAACTGAAGCTGAGTAAGATGAGCAGAACCAGGAGATCGCTGTACACGGCAACAACAGTACTATATGAGGATCAGTTCTAATGGACATGACTCTCTTCAACAATGAAATGCTTCAAACCAATTACAATTGTTCAGTGAAGAAGGCCATATACACCCAGAGAGAGGGATGTGAAATGTGGACCACAACATAACATTTTCATGCTCTCTATTGATGTTTGCTTGCATTGTATTTCCTTTATCGGATTATTCTTTCTTGTAGATACGATTTCTCCTGAACAAAAAAATGATGTGTGGCAATAAGTATTCTAACATAATTATTATGTAGTGGATATCCTGCTATTTAGGGGAGGGTTGGGGAATAGGGGGGAAAAATTTGTAACAGAAAGCTTTGTGAGGGTTAATGTTTAGGAATTACCCATACATATGTTTTGCAAATAAAAAGTATTAATAATAAAAAAAAGAAAGTGTTCCTGGGGAAATATTCAGTAAGACATTCTTGGCAGAGCCATCAACAAATAGATCTCAGATCGGGATGCAGAAGTTGGGTGGAGGATGACCTGAGGGGCTTTTGAAGTTCCTTCCTCCCTTTTCATCACCTTCATATCAGAAAACACACACACACACACACACACACACACACACACACACACACACCCAGAGTGTCCCTGAATGCACAATAGGAGTGGCCCTGATACCCACTAGAAAGTGATGGGAACTGTTCTTTCCTTCAGCAATTTTGCTGAACTATTTTCTCCCTATCACAGTTCCTCCTCCCTTTCTCCTTCCCTTCCCTTCCTTCAGCTCCAAAGTGCATATTGTAGATAATTATGCAAAGAGATAAGACTAAAATATAAAAACTCCAGAGCAACATCCTTATTAACAGAAAAGTAGACATGACAATGAAATCTATATATTTGCACTTTAGAAAAAAATGTATATAATACAAATGTATCTGCTGAGTATAAGCATTTTTTGTCCTGTGTTATCTGGATTCTTGATCATTTCATGGTTTCTCTCCCATCTCTTATTGAAGCAAAAGCAACTTTATACTTTTCCTCCTGAGCTCAGAAGACCCTGGCAAACACCACCATTATAACTTTTTAAAAAGCTGCCTTAAAGTTCGATTTCTCTACATATCTTTCTAGTTATACTCCTTGCATTTATTCCATGTAGTCAATCTTTTTTTTACCTGATCTTAACTACATCTTCCATATGTTTTCCTTCTCTCCACTCAAAACAGCTACTGTCATGTCCAACTAGTTTGGCTCCTTTTGAGGTTTTTTTTTGTTTTTTGTTTTTTGTTTTTTTTTTGGCAAAGATACTGGAATGGTTTGTCATTTCCTTCTCCAACTCTTTACAGATGAGGAAAGCATCCTTGTACTGCTCCCTCATCTCATCTGGTTTATTACAGTAACTTTCTAATCTCATGGTTCTGATTGTCACAGTGGTTCCCTTTTTCTTTTAAGATCAAGTATAAAAACCCTGTTTACATTTAAAAGCCCTTAACCTCAACTGGCCCACTATTATTCATGTCCCAGCTCAGGGCACTGGCTGTGCCTCATGATTGGAAAACATCATTGACCCAACTTCCCAGGTTCCCTGTTTTCCTTCAAGATTCAGCTCAAATCATCTTCATCAGGAAGCCTTATGTCTTGAAGACAGGTTTTTTTCCTCCCTACAATAAATTGTGATCTCTTTGTAGTAATTTCCCCCTTTATTTGTATTCCTTGCACCGGACACATAGCAACCACTTAATAAATGCTTGCTGAGTGACTGACCAAGGGCTCCCACTGATCTCTGGAAAGCAATTCAATGGGGCCCTGAAGGAGAGATCTTGTTCTGTTTATCTGTATCTATATCTTCCTGGAGGAAGTTTATAAGTTTCAATATAAACTACAGTCTGGTTCCAGGTGTTTCCAAATTATTTTTTGTTCTAGAGGGCTATTTGTGTGATCTGTTAGAAATTGTTCAAATAAACTATGATCCCAATGCAAAATTTTGAGCAAATCCTCATTTTAATGAAATGATATTATCTATAAATTATTTCCCCAATATGATTAATATGTATTTTTAATTTTACAAATTCAGCCAATTCCTACTTTCAAGAAGACCAAGTACATCATTAGAAGGCTCCATGGAAAGTGAATCTGGAGCCAAAAGATCAGAAATCAATTCTTGGCTCTCCTACTTCTTACCTGGGTGACCTAGAACCTAAGTCATATATTGACTTAGAAAACCACGTTATGTGTTAACATTGTCTATGTTCTGTTGTATGTTTATTTTGTTAAATTGTTTTCCCAATTGCATTTTAATCTGCTTTGGACTCAAACATGTTCTGACATCTTTAGCTTTAACCTTTTTGGGACCATTTCCTCGACTGTAAACATCTTTGGTTTTATGCTAGCTACTGTCCAATATTCAAAGCTACAAGATCCCAAGCTCAGTAGATTCTTCTAGTATGTGTAAAAAAAGCATAGGTCTAAGAACTAAGAAAAGTCTTCCTGATCCTATTGATGAACCAAGAAAAAGAAAATATGTATACTCACTCTATATTTATCATCTGTGCCAATATATAATTACAACAGATGGTGGTAATGATGCCCTATGAAAATGAAGATAGAAAAAATTTCATGAAACTGGAACCAGGAATTTAGAAAGCTTTCAGTGAGATGGTGACATTTGAAGTTTTTCCTTTATTCCTGGCATTTTTGTATATAATTCTCTAATGAATATAATTCTCTAATCCTCACTGCTGTTAAAACCTTCTCTTATGCAAACAAAATGAAGCGGGTTGTGAAGCATGGTAGAAAGAGCTGGTTTTTCTCATATGGCTTTATATCCCCTCCTACACAGTAGCTATGATATATATGTGAACCTATACTAGACATCTATCTTAGCTTCTTACGTAGGCTATTTTTCTTGTCCTTTTTGTTTTACATTGTTATGTTCACTGTATATTTTATTTTCCTGATCTACTCATTTCTTTTTGCCTTAGTGCATTCAATTGTTCTTATATTTTCTTGAATTCCTCACATTTATCATTTCTTAGTGCATAATGATTAAATCATTTATCTATGTCCCAGTTGACAAGCAACCATTTTAAATTATCTTCATTTATATGACATTTCCCAATATATATCCCTCACCTGTACTCATAGAATCCTCCTTTACAGCAATAAAGGAAAATTTTTTAAAAAGTGATTCAGCAAAAGTAACCAGCATCATCAATCAAGTCTTATAGTCTGTTCTCTTTGGGGTCAATTTTTTTGGCTTGTTTTTTAGTTCTTCATTTAGTTTATATTGTAATCATTATGGTTTTTCAAATTTCATTTTTTTTTTCATTTAGGTATTTACTTCTTGCCTCTCATTGCATTTAGCATTGATGCTCTGGAAGCATGACCAGTCATTATGTTGAGTAGAGTTTTTAGATCTTTCAAGTTTTTCATCTTTACAATTTTTTAATTTTACTGTATAAAATTGTTTTCCTGATTCTGCTCACTTCCTTTTGCATCAAATCATGCACACTTCTTCCCTGGCTCCTCAAACTATCCAATCAGTTTAGTTCCTTAAAAAATAGTATCCTATTTCAAATGTTTGTCTCATTCCTGTTTTACTTCATATTATATATCATTATATGTGTGTGGTATGTGTAACATTAATACCACTGATCACAAAAAGGGAAATTACATGCACATATAAATGTGTGTGTGTTTGGTGTGTTAATTATCTGTATTTCATAATGTATGAGGGAACTGAGTCAAGCAGAGGTTAAGTGATTTGGCCAGTATCATAAAACTAGGAAGTGTCCAAAATTGGACTTGAACTCAGGTCTTCCCAAATCCAGCCTGTAGTCTAGCAACTACACCACCCTAGAGGCCTGAACACTGAAAATGTATGAAGTTAAGAGAAGCCACCCAAATGTGCATATGGACTATGAAGCCTTCCCTGTGGCAGAGCATTTTGAGTTCATGTTGATCTCATCAGCCAGAGTCCAGCACACTACAACTCAACTTAACTGATGTCATTTTGGTTCTCTGAGAATGAAGGATAATGCAAGAACTAAAGGGTGTGAATCATTGTCACTTTTTTGCATAATTTCAAATTGTTTTCCTGAATGTTTACACTAGTTAAGTGCTCTACCAACTTTGTATTTGGTGAGCTGGAAGTCCTACCAACAATGATTATTTTTGTCTTTTGTCATCTTAGGTATAAAGGCAAATTAGGTGGTCTTGATTTCCATTTCTTTATCAGTAATTTGGAGTCACATGAGTTTGTACTCCTTTTATACTAAGGTTTGTTTTTATTCTTTAACCATTTGGCTCTTGGGTCTCTTAATTGGTTTCATTACATACTTATCAGATTCTTGATAGGAAATTTGAAGAATTGAAGAATTTTATCCTATCCACATTTTGTTCATATAATCAAAATTATGCTTCATTATTTGTGATCACTTAATTCTTTTAGTCATAGTTGTAAAAATGACCTTAATTCATTTTCCTTCAGTATGTTAAGTAGAAATCTATTTTTTGGACAAACTACTTTCTCATCTGTTCTTATTACCTTCTCTAGGTTAATTTTTGTTTATATTTACTGGCATGCTTATTTTTATTGCATATTTTTTTTTACAAATTGAGCAATTTGGGGCAACCCCACATAAAAGTATCAGCACTTTTTCTAATAACATGTGCTCACATTGTATCTCACATTTTAGCATAATTTCTACATTTCAAATTTTTTTCATTGTTATCTGTTATGGTTATCTGTGATCTTTGCTATTTTTTTATTGGGGGTGGAGGGAAGACGAACCATACCCACAGATGGTGAATTCTGTTGATAAATGTGTGTGCTCTGACTATTCCATCTACCTGCAGATTTCTCTGGCCTCCCTATTCTCTTATTAAAATTAGACCAATGAATGATCCTACAGAGACCTTGAACTGTTCAAGTGAAAGAGGCAACTGATTTGTCTTATTTTAGGAAATTGCCACAGCCACTGCTCTTCAACATTGAGGCAAGATCCTCCACCAATGAAATGATTGCAACTCAATGGTTAGGTTTTTGGTTTTTTTCTTTGTTTTGTTTTGTTTTGTTTTTAGCAATTAACTTTTAAAGTATGTTCCTTTTTAAGACAATACTATTCCACAGTACAGCATATGTCGCCATTATTTAATTGCTGTGATCTAGAACCAAAACCACACAACATCTGAGGTGTACCTGTACATTGTATTGGTATTTATATTCTTGAGCTTATAGAACATGAGACTTAAGAGCAAAGCTCATATTTACTCAGTTCTAAAAATCTAATATTCTATTTTTTAACTAGCCTTAGAACTTTGATTACTGGTTTATTATATGGAGTGTCTAAGTGGTGAAGTGGCCAGGAAGACTCAAAGTTTAAATTTAGCCTGAGACACTAGTAGTATGAGCCTGAGACAAGTCCTATTTCCTTTGATTCCTTATCTATAAAATGAGCTGGAGAAGGAAATGCTGCCAAGAAAAGCCAAATGAGGTCAGAAAAGTTGTACATGCCTGAAAAACTGAACAACAAAACTTTATAATTTGAGGTCCAGAAATGCTATTCTTTCATTCCTGCCTTGGGGTTCTGATCTTCGAATTACTGTAAAGAGTTCTTAGCTAGCCCAAATTCAGGTTCATTTCTACTTCTTGACCATCTTTGCCTTCATATTATTCTTATTGCCCTTACTTTACCTCTCCAACTTTCCAAATTGCAATATGGTTCTATTTGCCATCTTTGTGATTTTGCAGACCAAACCATATCCTCACTGGCTACCACTACTTTGTTAGGGGTATATATTAAAACAATGCCTGACACACAATGTCACATTAAAGCTTGGTTTATTCATTGATTCTACATTATTTTCCTTGAGTCTAGACCTTCTTCCAAATTATTTTTTCTACGTATGTAAAATAACCTCTTAGTAATCTTAAATTTTTTTACATTGGCATAATCTAGTGAAGGGCAAAAAATTGTTTTAAGTTTTATTAGTGAGAATTCCTTTGCCAGCCTCACCTAGAACTACCAAACTACCACCCACATCATATGCCTTCTTGTTCCATATAAGGCCTCTGACTAGCTCCTGCCCAAGGTCTCTGGGTCTGAAATAGGTTAATTAGCCTGTGCCAGATGTTCAACTCACCCATCTCCAATTCTTCTCACTAGAGAAAATTTCTTGACAGAGACTATCTTTTGTATTTGTATTCCCTACATTTTTAATGACTAGCACATCATGATTTTAAAATTCATTTCTGAAATTGCATTCTGTTCTGTGGTTGTAGTTATGTCGAGTTATTTTAGCAGAATATTTCCAAATATATATTATTTTCTGTATCTATTTTTAAGGATATTTCTCTTATTTCCTATTTTTACTCTAAAAATGCTGAAGATTTTCAATTTATTTTTTGTTGTTACTTTAGTTTTTGCCTTAGGGTTTTATTTTCAGATTCTCAAGTTTTCTAATATAATTGTATAATTTAATTTTATCTCCATGCTGCTTATGACATTTATCATATTGCTATATTTTTGTAATTATTTAATGGGGGGGAAAGATTTGCAACCTACTTTACATCTATTTTATAGGGGAAAGTTCTAGATTATCTCTTATTTTTTTTTTTTATTTTTATTTTATTTGAATAACATATGTGTGGGTAATTCTTCAACAATAACCCTTACATAGTTTTCCGTTACAAATTTTTCCCCCCAACTCCCCACCCCTCCCCCTAGATGGCAGGATATCCACTACATGTTAATTATGTTAAAATATTGGCAAATCGAATATATGTATACATATTTCCAAACTTATCATTGGTGTGCAAGAAAAATCTTATCTACACGAACGATATATCAGATAAAGGAAACACAATGTAAGCAAACATCAATCAAGGAGTATGAGAATGTTATGTTGTGGTCCACATTTCGCATCCCTCTCTCTGGGTGTATATGGCTCTCTTCAGTGAACAATTGGAGGTGGTTTGAAACATTTCATTGTTGAAGAGAGCCATGTCCATCAGAATTGATCGTCATATAGTACTGTTGTTGCTGTGTATAATGATCTCCTGGTTCTGCTCATTTCACTCAGCATCAGTTCATGTAAGTCTCTCCAGGCCTCTCTGAAATCATCTTGCTGGTCATTTCTTACAGAACAATAATATTCCATAATATTCATATACCATAATTTATTCAGCCATTCTCCAATTGAAGGGCATCTATTCAATTTCCAGTTTCTAGCCACTACAAAAAGGGCTGCCACAAACATTCTTGCACATGTGGGGCCTTTTCCTTCCTTTATGATTTCTTTGGGATATAAGCCCAATAGAAATGCTGCTGGGTCAAAGGGTATGCACAGTTTGATAACTTTTTGAGCATAGCTCCAAATTGTTCTCCAGAATGGCTGTATCCGTTCACAGCTCCACCAACAATGCATCAGTGTCCCAGCCTTCCCACAACCCCTCCAACATTCATCATTAACTTTTCCTGTCATTTTAGCCAATCTGACAGGTGTGAAGTGGTATCTCAGGGTTGTCTTGATTTGCATTTCTCTGATCAATAGTGATTTGGAGCACCTTTTCATATGACTATAAATAGTTTTAATTTCATCCTCTGAAAATTGTCTGTTCATATCCTTTGACCATTTATTGATTGGAGAATGGCTTGA
>JAJPUD010012830.1:0-41552 GCA_023553655.1 Myrmecobius fasciatus
TTCCTTCCTTCCTTCCTTCCTTCCTTCCTTCCTTCCTTCCTTCCTTCCTTCCTTCTTTCCTTCCAGCAAGGCAATCAATGTTAAGCCCAAGGTCACATAACTAGTGTCAAGTGTCTGGAGTAGAATTTGAATTCAGGTCCTTCTGAATCCAGGGCCAATGTTCTATCCACTATGCCACCTAGCTGCCTCCTTACTTTTTGACTATAAAACCTTGAGCAAATAATGGAAACTTTTATATGCTTCTATTTCCTCTTCTAAAGTAGCTCAAAGTAGCCTTAAAAATGAGTGCAAGAAAAAGTCACTCTGTTACACTTCAGCTCTTACCTTCATAAGCAACTTACCAATTATTTTTCATTTCATAGAATCTTAGTCCTCTCTTACAGGGAAGAAGATTCTTTTATTAAAGTTTTTGATTTGCAAAACATATGTATGGGTAATTTTTCAACATTGACCCTTGCAAAGCTTTCTGTTACAAATTTCCCCCCCTTAGTCCCCACCCCTCCCCTAGATGGCAGGAAGTCTACTACATGTTAATCAAGTTAAAATACTTGACAAATCGAATATATGTATACATATTTTTACAGTTATCTTGCTGTGCAAGAAAAGTCAGATCTACAAGAAAAAAAAATCTGAAAAGGGAAACATAATGCAAGCAAACATCAATAGAGAGCATGAAAATGTTATGTTGTGGTCCACATTCATATCCCTCTCTCTGGGTGTATATGGCTTTCTTCATCACTGAACAATTGGAACTGGTTTGAAACATTTCATTGTTGAAGAGAGTTATGTCCATTGGAATTGATCATCATATAGTCCTGTTGTTGCCATGTACAATGATCTCCTGATTTTGCTCATTTCACTCACCATCAGTTCATGCAAGTCTCTCCAGGCCTCTCTGAAATCATCCTGCTGGTCGTTTCTTATAGAACAATAATATTCCATGACATTCATATACCATAATTTATTCACCCATTCTCCAATTGATGGGCATCCATTCATTTTTCAGTTTCTAACCACTACAAAAAGGGCTGCCACAAACATTATTGCACACGTGGGTTCCTTTCCAGGGAAGAAGATTCTGATTCCTCAATTCCTCTTCTCCTTCCGATATGTTATTACTATTCTTGGAGCCTCCGTGTTATATCTAGAAACTCTTGAGACAAACTGCTATGTTGACTTACATGCTATTTGTTGCCCTGGATTTCAGATGATTTTCAAGACTAGTGAAATTTTTGAAAATTAAACTAAAGGCAGAGCAGCACATCTGATTCCCTTTAGTGAATCCCAAGAATTATTCCTTTGGTGCAGAAGGGGGAGTGCAAGGTTAGGCACTTCAGCCCAAGAAAGTCCCTTCAACTCTCAGAATCATGGCTTATCTGCCTCCCTGGTGTGCTATTTGACAACAGGTAATGGCCTCTTTCCAGGACTAGATGAATGATGAAGAAAAAAAGTTATTGATTTTCTAGGCACGTCACTTAAAAATCTGGATAACCATAATGAAACCATAGAGAAACAATGATTTCAGTTTCCAATTAGTCATTTGACCTAAGGATTAATAGACAGCATCTAACTTTCATCCTGGTCCTTTTTTTATTGAACATTAATGTGGATTACATGGAAATTTTTTATTGGATAAAATTAAAAGCTCTTGTACAAACAAAAAAGCAGCTAAGACTAGAAAGGAAATAATTAATTAATTGTAAAAATCTTTACAACAAATTTCTCTGAGAAAGAGCTCATTTTCAGCTAAATATAAAGATCTGATTTAAATTTATAAGAAGCCATTCCCCAACTGAGTAAATAACCAAAGGATATGAACAGGCAGTTCTCAAGGAATGAAATACAAGTTCATCAATATCAATATGAAAAAAATTCTCCAAATTACTAAAAAAAAATCCAATTTAATAAGCAAATACAAAATAAAACAACCCTGAGGTTTCACTTTACTTTCACCAGTTTTGCAAAATTGACAAAAAGAAAAAATGACAAAGGTTGGAGGAGCTGCAGGAAAATGAATGGATTCTCCACTTTTTGAAAAAAGCACTTGGAACTACTTGTGCATATCCTTTGACCCAGAAATACCAATATTTGACAAACAGCTCTCTGAAAAAAAATATATATTCATATATATGGGCAACATACTTTTAAGTTTAATCTGCATTATTAAAATTTTCTCCATTTCTTTATTAAGTTTTTAATCAGTAAAAACAATAAATAAATCCCTGATTGTAACATTTGCTCATTTCTGAGATGTAAAAATTCCCTTCCTATTTTCATTATTGCCTTTTGCCTGTATTTGTATCCCGAATAAAGTGCTTGGCACAAAATAAATACTTAATAAATGTGGCTATAGAACATCACAGTTTATTCCTCAAAGAGTCTTTTTTAAGAGGAAATAATAAATAAGAACAAACAACAAAAATATTTAAGATCTCTGAACAATACAATGACCAAAACTTGCAGGGTTGATAATGAAGCATGTTGTCCACTATGTGGCTGATAGATGATAAACTAAGGATACTGAATGAAACATACATTTTTGATGTACATAATGTGGGAATTTGTTTTACAGAACTATGCATATTTTGTAGAAAGCTTTTGTTTTTGTTTTGTAGTGGTGCGTTGAGGAAGGTGGAAGAAAAAATAAATTCTGTTAATTGAAATAATAAAAAAAAAAATGAAAAACTATTCCAAAGAAAATGAGTGTGGAAATTTGGACTGTTGTTGGAAAAGCATCAGAATTCAATATCTGAGAGAAATTGGAAGCCCAGAATACTGCATCAACACCTACATCCACAACATTGGAGAATGTTATCTAATGATTTTCCTACCCAGGCAATCTGCTCTAGTGCTAACTTGCTGACAGACGCCACCCTGTGGCTTGGAGCTGAACCAAATTTCCAGGAACCAACCAAGCCATCAGTCTGTGGGCCAGCAATCTGATTTAAAAAGTGCTTCTGCTGCTCTGTGCTAAACCTCATTCCGGCCATCGTGCTTGGAAGATGGCCCCAAAGTGGGACAAAGCCCAGCAGGGACGGAAAAGGCTGTTATTGTTTATGCTAGCAGATATCAAGACTCCAAGGTGCCCCGAAGGAGTGGTGGTAGGGGGAAGAATAAAAATAGAATCCAGAGCCAATTTAAGGTGATCTAAAGCCTTTGCCAACTTAAAGGGCCAGTTCCCATTAAGTTCCAGAGAGATTTGCAAAGTCAAGGCCAACGGCTCCTGAATAACACTGCTAAGGAAAGGTTAGAAGGAGCCAGAATGAAAAAGCCAGAATTCTGCAAGCCATAATGAAGAAGCAAGGATGAAATGCAAGCTCTTCCAGGATTTGCAATATTTTAAATTCATTCAACAACCTGCACCCTCCTACCTTTCCATACTTGTTACACATTTGTCTCCCCTTCATATACTATACATTCCAGGCAAATTGGTTTGCTTGCTTTTGCCTGTGCAAGAAATTCCACCTTGCTCTTTCTCATAACCACAAATTTAGACAGATTGAACCCTGTGCCTGGAATGAATTCCTTCACCTCTTCTCTTAGAATCTCTAGCATCCACCACAATGCAATTCAAACAGTCCTTCCTACAGCAAACCTTTCCTAACTTATAACGAGTAGTGCTACTTCAAATTACTTTATGTGTACTTATGTATGTACTTAGATGTGCATCTATTTGCTTACATGTACATTTTTTATGGTTCAATTGTTTTCAGTTGGGTTTGATTCTTTGTCAACTCATTTGGAGTTTTCTTGGCAGATATACCAGAGTGGTTTGCCATTATTTTCTCCAATTTTCTCCAAACATTTTACAGATGAGGAAACGGAGAGAAATAGTAAGTGTCACATAGCTAGTTAGTATCAGGTCAGATTTGAACTCAGGAAGATGAAACTTCCTGACTCCAGGATCTATCCATCAAACTACTTAGCTCCCAACATGTGTGTGTATGTCTGTGTGTAATGAGCTACAATAAAGTATAAGCTTCTTGAGGATAGAAATTATTTTTTTCCTTAGTATTCTCAAAGCCTAATAAAAATTAAACCACTAATAAATGTTTATCAATTAATTGAACAAATGCTACGTGGAAACAAGGCAGCTTCATTGCATATTGATCCCCCAATGAGGACTCTGAGAAAGTCCCTAATGGTGTTTTTTCCCAAACTCAAAGAATGGCAGAATCTCAGAACTGAGAGAGACTTCAGAGGCCACCTATTCCAATCCTTACTGAAACAAGAATCATACCCTGCTACATTTCCACCAAGTGGTCATCAGTCCCTAGCCTGAAGACTTTCCATGAGGGAAAAAGCTCATTATCTCTCAAGGCAGCCCCTTCCACTTACAAATAGCTGTAATAAACAGAATTTTTTCCATTCATTAAGCCTCTATTTTCCTCTTTAAAATTTTAACTCATTCATCCTAATTCTGCCAAGCATAACAAGTCCAATCCTTTTTTCTATAAGGCAACCACTCCAATACGTGAATCATTTTTAAGCACACTCTACCTGAAGATCTTCACACAGCATGATTTCAAGAAGTATCCTCGTCCTACTTTCCTGTAGAAGCTCCTCAGCCTAAGTTCTTTCCCATGTCCTTCCTAAAATAAGGTGTCCAGGACAGAATCTCCAGGTGTGGTGTGAGTAGGACAGAGAACAGAGGAAGGTCATTTTGGGATCAGGTCTAGGGTCCTGTGATGCTTCTGTACACTAGGTCTTTCTCAATTTATCCCGAGATGACAGTAGCTTTGCTATCATACTATATTGCTCATTCTTACATATTGAGCTTGCAGTTCCACTTTAGATTGTCTAGAATAGGTTCTTAGATGGGGGTCCATGATATTTTAAAAATATTTTGATATTTAAGTTTCAATCTAATTGGTTTCCTTTGTAATTCTCTATATTTTATGCATTTTAAACATTATTCATTAGTTTAATATTATTATAGTATTGTTTTAAATGCATAAAATTTGTTTTAAAACATTATTCTGACTTCAAAGGCTTCAACAGACTATCAAAGAAAATTCACAATACAGAAAAATGATAACATTTCTGGGCCTGATTGTATGAGTAAATGAATCCCATGAAGTGATCACATGCATTTGAACTTAGCCTATTCAAGGGTAGAATTTTGTAACATATGGCCATTGGTTCCAGATTGAAAGAAATATGCTATACAAATTTGAATAACATGACCATTTTAAAGAATTCTTTATTCTTACTAATTGGGACCTAACTGCAATTAATTTTTCCTTCCTTTTTCAACTTCTATTTCATCTCCCTCATGACAGAAAAAAGTTTAACAATCACCTATGGGAGTGAGGATGACATCTTAGTTGTGGCTCTGTCTTTATGGCTTGAGCTAGATAATTATTTGTGAGCACAGAATGGGGCCAGGAACAATCAATTCGTTTTTTTCATGGTAACAAAAAGAATGATTCTAAAGCTCAAAAACTGGCCAATTAAATTAGATATCTTAAGCACCTAATCAGATTAACCACTGAATTCAAACAACATCTAAAAGTGCATATTTAGTTTATGTAAGTAAGAGTAAGGGGTAAGCTCAAAGCAATCTTTGAGTACCTGAAGGACAGTCTTGTAGAAGCTAGGCTTTCCTGCCACTCCCCCACTCATCTCCCAAGCAGAACCAGGAATTATGAGTAGAATGGCTGAGGTCACTTGAAGTTTGATAGAAGGAAGTAAAGGACCCTGACATACCACAACAGAGAGATAGGCCATCTAAGGGTCAGGAAGACCTAGAATGAACTCCTGTAAGAATCTAAGTTTCAGAGAAGTTGCTGGACTGCATTGAGAGAGGGCATTTCCTCACCTAGAAGTTCTCTTACCTATACAGTCACAGCTCTCTATCCTTAATTAGAAATTAAAAAAAAAGATCCAAAAGGAGAATGAGATATTTTAGACCATAGCATTTTCATTCCCTACTGCTAAAAGACTTCAGATAGAAGCTGAATGTGTGGAACAGTGACTCTTATCCAAATTAAAATGAGAGACTCTCCAGCAAAGAAAAGTAAAAAAAAAGGATTTATTACGATCTCATGAGAAAGGGCAACTCCTAACAGACAAGGTACCCTCAGTAAAGGAGCACAAAATGCAAAACATAAGATTAAATAGACCCTGACCTTTTCTCCCATTGTCTGGAGGAGTCCAGGTTTATACTCTAAACACAGAAGTCTATTCCAGATACAAAAGAATCCACCTGATGTCTCAATGACCAACTTCCATCAACTATACAAATTCATCAATTTGATGCAATCTATAGAATAAGCCTGGGGCTAGAGTAGAGGCCGTCCATCACAAGTTGAAGCCTGCAACCCAGGAAAATGTAGAAAGGGTTCTTGTGGAAGATTCCTGATGAGGGAAGTCAAAAGCAAATAGGCTGATCAGATGAAGACAAAATCTGCTACTGTATCTTGGACCTGGTAGTTGATATCTTAACAAGATCTTTGAAAAGCCAGCAGAGAATCAGCCTAAAAGTCAAGTTCAAAAGCCCCAAACCAGAATAATAAAAACAACCTGAGTTTCTCTTTGGTTCACACACAGCTTCTTTGCAAGTATGTATCCTGTGGTCCTGAGGATGTTCTCAGCACGAGATTCTGGGCTCACACAGACAAGGTTCCATCCCAAAGAGAGGGGAGATTGACCTCAATTTCTCTGTCTGGCTCTGCCCACATCCTGACTAACTCTAGAGAAATCTCTCAAACTCCACCCCAAGACTTCTTCCTCTAATTTGCTGAGTTCCTCTCTAAACTTCCCTTTGAGGAAGTGCCTTCACCACCCATGATAATTCTCTTTAAACCTGGACAAGCTCATGACACCAGATCATCTTTCTACTTTGCCTCCATTCATGTACCATCCTGGCTACACACACACACACACACACACACACACACACACACACACCACACACTTTCAGCTCCCTTTTATGCTTTGGCTTCTCCCACAAGAATCTAAGTTCCTAGAGGGCAGGAACTATCTTTTTGCTTGTTTTTGTATTACTAGCAATTAGCATGGCAACTGGCACTTATTATGTATTTAATAAATACTTTCTGTATCTATTTGGGTTTTCTTTAAAATGTAAAGAACAGGATCCCTTCTACAAAAGGTATTCAAGGTAGACTATGGATATCAGTATAGGACAGCTTTTATTTCCTCCACCACAGGAACTGCAAAAGATTATAGAGACCTCAGTGCATGAACAAATGCAGAAAACATAAAATACCTCAAATGGCCCATTATGTCTGATATACCACACCCCACCCCATAAAAATAATGGCAACAACTTTTTGAAGACTGCTGGATATTTCACATTCTCCTTGGACCTAAAATCTGAGCAATTCAACAAAGTCCCAATGTCCTGGCTATTTTAGTGATGGTCTTCTTTAGTCTCTCAGGTACAGAATGATGCTAGCAGTAGACAGTTTTTCCCCTGAAAAGTGTCTCCCTTATCAAAACCTTCCCTATCAAAGAAATTTCTCCTTCCTCTGGTTGAATAAAATCTGAATTCAGAATTCAGAAACTTTTGGACAATGGGTTATTGTCAATGCCAGAAAAATCCATTTCTCAAGACCACTGTGCTCAGGGAAGGATAGAAAGAAACATTAAGCCAAAGGATTCAAGAAAACACTGCTCTCTGTGCCATGTGTTTGTGTTGTGAGTTTCCATTGCACTGGAATGGGGGCAGAAAGGGAGAGGGAAAAAATTAGTGATGAATCATCTTTGACTTAACCTCACTCCTCCTTCCCTCTCACACTGGAAGATAATCCCAGGGTTCCTGCATCCTGTATTCCCTTAAGGCAAGATAGATGTCCCTTAATAAAGACCTAGAATATATGTCCAATTCCATGGATTTTTGCCCTGACAATCAGTGTGTGTGTGTGTGTGTGTGTGTGTGTGTGTGTGTGTGTGTGTGTGTTGCTCAGCCACCTAAGGCTACCTTTCCTTCATGCTCCCTCTAAATTTGATGTAAATATGCAAGATATGTAAATTAAGAGAATCTACCCCAAATGTTCACGTGGACTATTTGTGCCCAACCTGTGGTAGAGCATTTGATCAGCCACATCAGATACACTGTAACTTAACTCAAATGTAGTTCTTCTCTTTGAGAATGAAGGACAACAGCCAACCAAATTAGCTGCAGTTGGCTGGCTTTTGATCTATTTTACTATATAAGGAAATAGCTTTCTCTCTGAATGGAAGTGGGGAAAATATGGTTGCTGGGGCTGAAGAATCAAAGGATCATAGATTTAGAGCTGCAGCAGACCACAGACGTCTCCTAATTCAACCCTTTTATAGAAGAAACTGAGATCAAGGGAGTTTGTGCTATATTTGTATTCTCAGCACCTAGCATAGTGCCCATGGATTCAGAGCTCATCTAAAACAACACCCTCATTTTACCATTGAAAAAAAATTGAGGCTCAGAGATATAACTAATAACACCCATGGTTGTTCCAGCAGTACCTGGGAGAGTCAAGATTTGAATCCAAATCTCTGACTCTCTTTCCACTGAACGGAATATTGTCCTGTTGTGACTTGAACTGGTCAGAAACCTTAGGATATAAAGGTAAATTCCTCCCTTTGTACTTCATCATGGGCTCTTCTCTCAATTCTGCCTTCCCCCAGATGTCAGCAACCCAGGCAGCCCAAAGGTTCCAATCAGCCCATTTTGTCCACAAGATAATTAAACGGAGCTGGATTACATAAAAAGATTATATAACAGCACAGCAGAATTGTAGGCGAATTCACTGAATAAAAAGTCTCAATAGCTTAATTTTTCTTGCAAATTCCAGAGACCTCTAGTGACAGAAAGTTGAATCTGCAAGGTCAGGAAAGGCTTTTCATAATAGTTTTGTTTTTAAAGTTATAATCATGAAATTTCTGCAGACATCCTCATGGGAAGGTTTTAAGACATTTCAAACAAGAAATTCACAGTCTTTCGCATTAGGATTATAGATTCAGGACTCATTGGACATCAGGAGACCAGCCTCTTCATCTTACAGATAAGGAAGTGAAGTACAGAGAAGTTATTTTAGGATTATAGTATTTTCTTTGGCAAAAGTTACCTCAAACCTAATTTAATCCTGTTAATCCTGAAATGTGCACAGGCACCTACATTACTCTAAATGAAGGAGCAATTCAGTACACAAAAGCTGTATCAATTTCCACAGCAGGTGCCATTTCTCGTAACATTTAACTACTTGATTGGCTCAACCCTTAAAACTTTTAAATTGGTTGATCAACAGCTGTGATGAACTTGGCTTGTTTCAACAATGAAGTGATTCAAAGCAATTTCAACAAACATGATGGAAAGTGACATCCACATCCAGCTAAAGAACTATGGAAACTGAATATGGATCAAAGCATACTTTTTTTTGTTGTTGTTTATTTGCTTTTTTTCCCCTCTTTGGTGGAAATCTGTTTGTGTCCAAGCAGAAAGGTGTCCTTTATCTCATCAATAGAGATCCCTGTATCTGATATATCTGGTTGGCAGATACACCAGAAAACCTTTAAGTTTCCCTTCAACTCTAAGACCCAATCTTTTTCATATAACTTTGAAAGGATTAAAAATACTGATTAAGACAGTGACAAACCACAATTCCAGAAGACTGATGATGAAACATATTACCCACATCCTGACTAAGAGATAATGGACTCAGGGAGAAAAATGAAATATATATTATTGGACATGGCCAATGTGGGGATTTGTTTTGCTTGATTGAGCATCTTTTGTTATGAGTTTTCCTTTTCTTTTTTTGTGTACAAATATGGGAAGGCAAGAAAGCTGAAGGGAGAAAACTAATATTTGCTCACTGAAAAAGTAAATTAAAGAAATGCAAATTGAAGCATTTCTAAGATTCTACTTTACATCCATTAGATTGACAAAATTGATAAAAAGAAAAATGACAAATGGTGAAGGGGTTGTGGGAAAACAGATGCAAACACTACATTGTAAATTAGTATAGGCAATCTGGAATACAATTTGTAATTATATTGAAAAGGTTACTATACTCTGTATGCCTATTGACTCAGCAATATCACTTATTTCCCAAAAGAAATAAAAAAAAAGAAAAAAGGTAATATGTGTACAAAAATATTTATAGAAGATCTTTTTATAGTAACAAAGAATTAGAAACTAAGGAATTTCCATCAATTGGGGGATGGGTTAAACTAGTTATGGCATATAAATATGATGGGGATATTACAAGAGTCAATTTCACAAACATGCTCATGTGTTCTCCCCATCCTTAAAAAAAAAAACAAAAAAACAAAAACCTTCACAAGAGCCAATGATCTTCCAATATATCTTCACTCTGTCATGGCTAGATTCCTTGAGAAAGTCATCTGAGCTTGATGTCTCCTTTTCTCCTCTTAGATTCTTCCAAAGCCTTTACTATTTGATTTCTGACCTTATCATTCAATTGAAACTGCTTAGCAATGATCTCTTTTCCCCCATGACCTCTTAATTGGCTTTTAAGTGCCATATAAATATTGTTTCTTGAAGGCATTTTTTAATTTTATTTATTAAGTACATGTAAATAATAAGAAAGGGAATTTCCAAGTAGAATATTTTCTAAGATAGATAGATATAGATACACACACACACACACACACACACACACACACACACACACACATTTTCCTTCAGACACTCTTAGATATAAAGTACAAGGTAGTTATCCCATGAGTAGCATAGAACTCTCACTAACTAGCATTGCTGAGGGTTCGAATCATAAAAGAGCTAAGATAGCTCCTAGGACAGTGAATTAAAAGCTGATAGATGCTTCCATTATGGGAAAAGACCATACAGCAGTTATATTTCATCAGAGAAGGAGCAAATGGAAGTAGAAAGAACCCTCAAAAGAGTAGGATGGTCCAGATACCAGCAGGTGGCAGCAGAGTAGAATCAAAGTCAATCATCAACTAGTGTTTCTTAAGTGCCTACTATGCGTCAGGCAGGGCAGCTAAATGGTACAGTGGCTAGAATGCCATGCATGGACTCAGGTAGACTCAGCTTCCTAAGTTCAAATCTGGCCTCAGATACTTACTACCTGTGTGGATCTTGAGCAACTTATCTAACTCTGCCCATTTGTAAAATGATTTGGAGAAGGAAATGGCAACCACTCCAGTGTCTCTGTCTCAAAAAACAAACAACCAAAAATGAGATTATGAAGAGTTAGATACTGATTAAAATGGCTGAATAGGGGCAGCTAGATGGTGCGGTGGATAGAGCACCAGCCCTGGAGTCATGAGAACCTGAGTTCACATCTATCCTCAGACATTTAACATTTCCTAGGTGTATGACCCTGGGCAAATCACTTAACCCCAGTTACCTCAGCAAAAAAAAAAAAAAAAAAAAAGGCTGAATAACAACATATTCCAGGCAATCAACTAAGCACTAGTAATACAAAGAAAAAAAAACAGTCTCTGCTCTCAAGGAGTCTAATGGAGGGAGACAACTTGCAAACAACTGTGTACAAACAAGATTTATACAGGATACATTGGGGTAGTGTCAGAAGGAAAGCACAAAGATTAAGGGGTATTGGGAGGTTGGATTTGAATTGAGGCTTAAAGGAAGCCAAGAGAGTAGGAGATGGATCTGAGGAGAGAGGACATTCCAGTAATTATGCTCAGAATTGGGAGATGGAGTCTTGATGTGAATATCAAGAAGAGCAGTGTCACTAGATCACAGAATATGTAGAAGGCAGATCTAAGAATACTGGAGAGATAGGAAGGGCTCGAGGTAATGAAATATTTTGAAAATGAGGAAAAATTATTATGATTTTTGTAATTATCAAGATGATATATGTAATTTTACTGTCGATCTCTAAACTGTATAGCTGGAGCTACACAAAGCAGAGAGGCTTTAAGAGATCAAGTAGCAGTTTAATGAATCACTTTCAGAGGGAGGAATACAATTTGCAAACTGGAAGTTCTCTTGGGCAGTAGACCTCACTGTTGCAGGAAAGGTAGAGATCTGATACATAAATTGTAAGTGGAAGGGAGGGGGGGAAGATGGATTATAGTATTTTCAGGGCCTGAGTGGTTTCCCATGACAAGCCCACAAATGCAGGACAATATAAGTGTTATCCAGTCCTGCGGGAACAGTTCTTAAATCATTATTTCATATCCTGGGGGTCATTACAAGTGGGGAATAGGACCAGAGTTCTGCGATGGGAACAGGTTCTACAATCTTTGATTCACTTCACCCAGGCAAGCATTGTCAAGAATTGATTGATCATTTCAAGCTGCATTTTTAGATTCTGACTCTCAATAAAAGGCAGTTCTGAGAGATCTATATCATTAGTATCATCTTAATAATTATGAAAATCATAAACAAATTTTCTCAATAGCCAATAAAGAATTTCATATTTGATCCTGGAGGTATTAGGAAATCACTGGAGTTTGTTGAATACAGAAGTAGCAAAATCAGATCTATATTTTAGGAAGATCAATTAATGAGGTGAAGAAAGGCTTTAGACAGTGAGACCTTGGACAGGCTAATTTAATAATCCAGGTGGGAGGTAATGAGGGCCAATGAAATAGTAGTGTCAGAAGAAAGATTCAAAGGATCCTGCTTTATTCAGCAAATGAGGAACATGGAAGGCAGAGGATGGTGGGAGTAATATAAGACTGAGGTTTGGCAGGACAAGATCTATAATGGGATAGAGAACCAAAGGACAATATAGAGGTTAACTAGTTTAGCAGAGGGTCAAGATACAGAAGGGAAGAGTATAATCAGTGCAGGAGTAATGGCCTGGGAAAGAGCTGAGAGGTAGAAGGACTGGAGGTCAGGTTTGGAATCACAAGGCAGGGGGAGAGATGGAAAGACAACAAATTATGATCAGAGTCTATGAACACAGATGTGGAATATTTGTGAGGGAAGGATTCATCTCCACTTTTTGGATTCCCTTGATTATGTGCTTAGAGAAAGAGAGTGAATTAGAGAGATATGGAGAAACAGAAAGCCAAACAGACAAAAAAGATAAAGAATGTATTTAGAGGCACTTGCTTAGCTGTGTAATCCTGGACAAGTCATTTAGCCTCTCAGCCTCAGTTTGGTCATTTGTAAAATAAGGATATAGCATTTCCCTCCCAAATGGTTGTAAAATCAAATGAGATAATATATTTTAAAAGAACTTCATGAACCTTAAACTCTAAATAAATTATAGTTATTATTATTTCCATATTTGATGTTGAGCCAGTTGAAGCTGAAGGCTTTTTTGTGTATCTTCCTTTAGCAGTGGTTGGTAAGTAGATGGAGACTGCAGTACTTCCAGAAGCAGGTGCCTACTAGCATTTTCACCAAGACACTCTCCTAAATAATGGTTGTGAGAGCCAGGCTGGAAGCAGGACTAATGTCTCCTAAAGCATTGCTATTCCCAGGGCTTTGGGGCACAGGGTCTTGAGCTGCCTTTGCCAAGGAAGTGGTGGTTTATGTGGTTTAGCTTTCCTAGCACACAATGTTCTTCCTGTCTTTTGTAGAGTACATTACTACTTACACTAAGATACAAATTTCTTCCTAATGTCAATCTAGAGCCATGGTAGGCTTTGATTTTGTGTTTAAAGGAAAATGTGATGCATTTCAAAGAAAATAGTGCCTATGAGCAGGAAAGGAACAAAAACATATAGAACAGCTGGATTCCTTAAAACTTTGAGAACTATGGCTCTCACACTGCTGGCTACATTTTCCTTGTTCAATATGGGCCGTGGGGATAATCGGTTATCATAGCTTGAATTCCCACCACTGTAACATTATTTACAAGGCTTGGGAGCCACACTAAAACAAGAGCAAAAACATTTAATTAAGGCATAGAAGCAGTGTAACAGAAGGGAAATCATTTATATAAATGGATATAAACTCATGCACTTCCCAAGATTATAGAGAGATATAAAACCTTCCCCCCCAAAAAAAAAACTTAATAAGATTGTGGTTGAAGTGAAAAATGTCACTCATTCCCCTAATCCCTCTTAGCATCCTTTCCAGGCCATTTATAACTCCCCTGAAAAGCTAATTTCTGACTTCACATTCTTCAAATGCAGCTGCAGCACCACCATCAATAGACCACTGCCCACACCATCCATCCACAGGGATGTACTGGTAAATATTTAACAACAAACTCTGGTGGAGAGAGTGAGGAATATGACACTTTAAAATTTAATCTATATTTTTGACATTTTCTCTATCACCTTCCTAAGTCTAGACAATCAAAAAAAACCATGAATGAAGCCCTAATTTGTAGTGTGTGCCCATTTCTGAGGTATTAATGCTCACATTAAAAACTTAATCAGACCTTGGAGAGTTGGTTGGAGCTGCCTCCCATACATACCCTTTTTCAACTGACCCAGTTTTACTCGACTCACATCTCTGCAGGAATATCATGTGACTTTTTTTTTCCCCATTCCAATTTCTCTCTCTCTTTTCTTCCTTTTCCAAGTTTGTACCTCCTCATGTAAATCTCCACTTCCAGGCACAAGACCCCCAGGAATCTAATGCCCTGGAGCTCTCTTCAACATATAACACTATTCTCATCACTGTGAGCCTTTGAAGACATATTAAATTGAAACTCCCATTAAAAGCAAAATAATTAATCCTTGTCCATATCTCATATGCATGCTACTTATTGAAGGGAAAATTAAACAAGTAAATTAACAGTTTGAATCATGTGGCCTAATGAGTCCCATTAATCTATGACTTCATTTAATGTCAATATGAAACCAGAATAAAAATACAAAATAAAGTTGTCATAGATACAGTGGTAAAAAATATGGGAGTTTTAAACTATTTGCCTGATGCAGAAGTAGCCTAGAATAAAGAAAGTAATGCAGATTTGCGATTCAAGAAACCTAGATTTTAGCCAATTTTGCCATTAAGCTAAGATAATGCAGAGGGAAGTTAGATGATGCCATTGTGCATAGAACACTGGGTCTGAAGTCAGGAAAACTCATTTTCTTGAGTTCAAATCCAGTTTCAGATATTTACTAGCTATGTGATGGTGGGCCAGCCATTTAATTCTGTCTGCTTCAGCTTCTTCATCTGTAAAATGAGCTGGAGAAAGAAATGGCAAACCATTTCCATATCTTTGCCAAGAAAACCTCAGATGGTGTCCTAAAGAGTTGGATATGAGTAGAAAATGACTTAATAGGATAAAGCAATCATAGATATTTTCTAAGGTGTGACCATGAGATAATCATTTAGTCTGTTTGACCCTCATTTTCATTGTCTTTATATCGAGTATGCTAATCCTTGTGTAAGAATGTATACCTTTATGTGTGGATGCACACACCATTTGTGTGTGCTATATTGTGTTTTTCTCATGTAATAATAATAATAATAATACTAACTAACATTTATGTAGTGCTTACTATTTTCCAGGCACAGGGCTAAGTACTTTAATATTACTGTATCATTTTGATCCTCACAACAACTCTGGGAAGTAGGTGCCATAATTATCCTCATTTTATAGAGTAGGAAATAAGACAGAGGTTAAGTGACCTGTAAATATCTACAGCTGGATTTGAACCCAGGTCCTCCTGGCTCTCTATTCTCTGTATTCCATGTAAGTTATATATGCTATTTGGCTATGGCTGTCAGGCAGGTAAGAACAGATATCTTAAAGTGTCCTCCCCTATCCTTTTCCTAGGAAGATTTAGGGTTGATTCTGGAAATCATTCTGCTCTTCTCAGAGTGGGGTTACTGGGACAGAATTATAATTGTCTGCTCACTTGAATATTTTTAGTCCAGAAGTAATTTTTTGAGGTCCTTTGATAGAGAAGGAATTTGCAAGGTTGACTCTCGTTCTGCCAGATACTAATTCCACTTCACTTATATATATGAACATATACAGTAAATAGCTAATGAATACATTTATCCAAACATATAGCAAAGAAAGTATCAAATGATAATATATACCAAACCATACAAAGTGAATGAGCTTTCCCATTGGGAACAAGATAACATAGATCAACCAAGAGAGACAGAGACAGAGAGACACAGAGAGAGAAATAGAGACACAGACAGAGACAAAGCGAAAGAGAGAGGCACAGAGACACAGAGACAGAGAGAGACAGAGAGAGATAGAAAGACTGAAACAGAGAAAGAGACACAGAGAAAAACTGAGACAGAAAGACACAGAGAGAGAGAGAGACAGAGAGACAGAGACAGAGAGAGAGAGAGAGAGAAAGAAAGAAAGAAAGAAAGAAAGAAAGAAAGAAAGAAAGAAAGAAAGAAAGAAAGAAAGAAAGAGGGGCAGCTAGGTGGCACAGTGGATAGAGCACCAGCCCTTAAGTCAGGAGGACCTAAGTTCAAATCTGGCCTCAGTCATTTAACATTTTCTAGCTGTGTGACCCTGGGTAAGTCACTTAACCCTAATTGCCTCAGCAAAAAGAAAAGAAAAGAAAAGGGAAGGAAAGAAGGAAGGACGAAAAGAAGGATGGTGAGAGGGAAGGAGGAAGGAAGAAAGGAAAGGTGAGAAAGAGCTGTGTTGCTTTCAGTTCAGTTGGGTTCCCAGAAGCTCTGCTCATAGAGGTCATTATTTGTCCTTTGTTCTCAAAGAGGATCATGATGTCAAAAAAGATGATGCCATGATATGCAAGTAAGTTGGATTTAAGGGTGAGGTGGGCTGTGCACAGTCACCAGCCTCACTTTCTCCATAGACAGATGGGGGACTATGGGAGAAGTATGATGTATGACTTTAAAAAGTATTGATTTTAACTGTTTTTGTCTGGTTAAAGAAAAAATTATAGTTGAGAGTGAAATTAAATTGGAAAATTACTATGATGTTAAAAAAATGCCTAAATGTAAAACTAAACGTATCAATAAATCTTGAAAAAGAATTGATGCCCCAATTAAATAAATGAAATTCAAATCAAGAGCCTTGATCTAATCATGTAAAATTGGCAGGCAACATTAGAAACTATAGTAAAGATTAAGGAAAAAAGAAAATTGACCAAAAAAAAAAAAAAAAGAAAAAGAGATATGACAAAGTGGACACATTTCATGAAATGCATAGGAAGGTGGTCAGAGATGGTCAGGCAGCTGGCCTCAGTCCTAGTATTTGAGGATAGCAGAATTAAGGTTAGGTGTACCAACTAGAAACAGCCCTTCTTTCTCCTCCTCCTTGTACCCCCAACTGTCCTGAAGCTTATTTGGGAACAAGCAGGTAGCAATTGCATCAATTTGCCATTCTTGAAAGACAATCTAAACTTACCTTTGCCCTGTTCTCCCCATTCTCTTCCTTTTCAGGGCAAAACTGTGAGTTAGCCTATGCCCTTCAAGCAGAAAGAAGACACTGGACAAGGGAACAAAGGAGTAAGTGTGGCTAACATAAGGAATGACATAGGACATTGGAAGAGCCAGCCTTTTCAGACTTAGAGAGATGGAGGGAAGGCAGTAATTCTCTTGCCTTGTAGTTATTTCAGGTTAAGGTCTCCCACTGTATCCAAGATCATCTCCAGTTGTTCTGATCTGTATCTGGCCACTGGATCCAGATGGTTCTGGAGGAGAAAATGATACTGGTGGTCACTTAACACAACCCTCCCTCCCTCAAATCCAATTCACTTGCATGTCATGGCATCACCTCCCTGATGTCATGGTCTTCTTTGAGAATAAAGAACAATGATCAACTATGAAAGACTTGATTCTGTTCAGCAGTTCAATGATCCAAGGCAATTCCAATAAACTTTGGATAGAAAACTATCTGGATCCAGAGAGAAATCTATGGAGACTGAATATAAATCAGTTCTGATTTTTCTCTCTCAACATGATTCATAAAGAAATGTATATTTAAAAAAATTAATGTACATTTATAACCAGAAAAAAAGAAAAGAAAAAGGGGGAAGAAAGAGAATGAAAGACATACAATAACACCATTTCCCATAACAAGACATTGATGGCAAAAGAGGATGTGCCCCCTTAGCAAGATTAGGCTTGGAGGTGAGCAGCAGACTCAAAGAGCAGTAAAAGACTGAAGGTATAGCCAGAGTGATACAGTGGTAATGACAGAGGTAGGACCATGCAAATCAAGAAATCAGCATCTGATCCAGGCAGGGGTATGCTGGTAAATGTTTAATAACTAGTTCTTCCTCTCCCTGCCCCCCCAAAATGCCAGATACACTTTTAAATTAAACTGCATTGTTAACATTTTCTCTATCACTTTCTTAAATCTTAGAAAATCAACAGAACAATGAATAAGGGCCTGACTTGTACTATTTGTCAGATTTTCAGGGTATAAGTACTCACACTGAAAATTTAGCTATGATTAGAGCTGGCTCTAGCACACCTCTGATCCAAGCTGGAGGGAAGTTCTAAGTTTTCCCATGAGGTCTGAATCTAAGCATCTGAACTGTGTCTTTGAATTCCTGTGTTTTACTTTTTGCATTAGGCTTATCTGCAGAAATAGGGAAGTTTGAAACTGAGAACCTGAGCTGTGCCAATTGACATTCAAAGTCTTGGCTTGCCTATGAACCAAAAATGATGTAAGTTGCTTCTTCTGGATCTGGGAGAACAAGGAGAACCATATAATCGTTGTTTATTCTTTTTCTTCTGTGGTTATAAATAAATAATTGATAGAATTGTGCCATTCTCCATTGAAAAGCATGAGAAAAAAGGAAAAAGAATGCTACTGTTGGTATGTGGGAGAGCGACCCTTACCCAAATTAAAATCTCTCTCTCAAGTTAAAAAGCAAAGAGGATTTATTATGATCTCACAAGAAAGGGCAACTCCCAACATCCTTAGGTCAGTTTGACTTTAGATAATTATATGCAATAATAATTCTACATTTTAGCCAGACTCAGGAATAATCAGGTTCTTATTCAAAGGAATACCACTGGGAAACTAAGTCAGAAGGATCCCACCTTAAGTGGAGGCCAAGACTATTCTCCCAACTCTTGCCCTGTAACAATTCAGGATGACATTCTTCTGAGTAGCTTGTGGTCTATTTCTTTCAGATGGTGGGTTATTGGCTTGATAATCTTTCAAACTATCAAACCTGAATTCAAAACTCCAAATAACATCAATTATAATCTCAAGAGATTTTATCTCAAATTGCAAGTCTCATAAATCAAATCTTCAGGTGACTTCTAAATCAATCAGGCTCCCATTCTTGACCCTTCCTTGGGGTGGAGGTAAGGAGAGGAGTTCTGGAGCTGTAGCCACAGTCAGCAACCACAAGGCTGTCTTCTTACTCTCCTCAGTATCAACCAGCTCCTGTGAATTTACATAGAAATTCAATTGCTGGCATATCCACTATACAAGGGATTGCTATTTTGGCCAGAAGATATTTCTAATGAGTGGAGAACCTACACAAATAAAACAACAGCATTTGCTTCATCCCAATTCTTTCTTTCTTTCTTTCTTTCTTTTTTGCTGAGGCAATTGGGGTTGTGACTTGCCCAGGGTCACACAGCTAGGAAGTATTAAGTATCTGAGGCCAAATTTGAACTCAGGTCTATCCTGACCAGGGCTGGTGCTCTATCCACTGCACCACCTAGCTTCCCCTTCATCCCAATTCTTAAGCCTATTTCCTAAAGGGCTATCTTCAGGAACACTAGGTAGATTTTTAGAGGCAGCTACTTTAGATTGTTCCTTTTCCCATGGTTCACAGTATTTTGTTCCCTATGATGGAAGACTCATTCAATCTTATGAAAGGAAAAAGAGAGAACTCTTATTAACTCAAACTGCTTAGAGTCTCCCAACCCCATCATTCAAGCAGTCACTAGTTCTTACCAAAGGGAAAGTTCTCTTATGGATTGTAACCGCTTAAAATCCCTCCTCCCTGACTCACCAGCTTCTTGTCTACCTGGGTTGTACACACAACTTATGTGACTGATTTCAAACTATTCTCCTCTAGCTTATTTCCTGAGCTGAATTAATCCTCTATTTTCACTAACCCATCACTAATCCAAAGCCCCATTTACTTTTGTTTCTATTTTCTCCTAGTGTCTCTCTTTGGGAATTTACCCAATCAGAGCAGGAGTTCCTGAGCCAAGTCCAGGACCACTGGACTTGGAGGGCACATGCCCAAGGATTTAGTATAGGAGAGACCCTTCACAAATATCCTAGATGAGCCCCTAAAGCTGTGGGACAGTGGGATTACTCAAATTAAAATTGGAGACTCTCAAAGTAAAAAACAATAAGGATTTATTATGATCCCCCCAAAAAAGGGCAACTCTCAACAGACAAGGTGTCATCAGTAAAGAAATGCAAAGCACAAGCTACAAAGCACAGGTTTATATAGACCCTAATATGAAACCCTTCCTGGCCCTTCTTTTCATTAACTGGGAGTCCAGACTCCATTCTGAATGTGGAAATCTACCCCAGAGACAAAGAATACTAGCCAATGATATACTCTTTACCATATTAGGAACTTAATGCTAATGAAAAGGTTGGTGGGTGTGGGGAAAGGACAGGAGGGAATGTTTATCTATGAGAATCAAATACCTACCACTTTTGGCTATAGCACAACTTGTTATTGCAAAGTTTCAAATTATAATTAGGGTACAGGATGAGGCCATATTCTTACGAGAGGTCTTTACTCAGTTTGTCCCATTCACTTGGGATAATAAAAGCCATGAATTTATTTTGCTAAATCTACACACAAATGAAACTCTTAGACTTTTGTGGGTAGGAATAACTGAGGGTAGAGGTAGCTTTCTGAGAGCCATAATGAAGTTGAAGTTACTCTAAAATGCCCTCTCATATTGGTTGTAAGTAAAAGCATTTGGTTCTCACTGAATGGCTAATAATAGGTCTCAGCCCAAGCCTCACTTGCTCATTGTTTAGATTTTGTTGACCTAGATTATAAATATCAATTGCATTTTGGGGGGCTAGAAAACCTGAAGGTCTTCCCCTCACATATTGATTATTTTGGGAAAGCAAACTAATTCTTACCTAATCTTAATCACTGAATGGGTGTTGCGTCAGACAAACTGGGACTTGGAAAAGACCTTAGCTTAAAAAGGCGAAGGTCTCCCACTCTATGGGGACAATTGCAAGTCATCCTGACCTATATATTGTTTCTGGACCCCAAAGACTCTGAAGGAGAGAGTGATGACTTTGCACAGTCCTGAATAAAATTCAATTCACTTGCAAGTCATTATCACCTTTTTCATATTATGAGTCTTTTTCAAGAATGAAGGATAACAAACAAAATTGAGCTTTTGACTGGCAATATCTGAGCCTTATCAGGGGAAGGAAATGAGTATTTAGCTACTGTGTTCCAAGCAACCTCCCAGACATTTTTCATATGATCCTCACAACAATCTTGTAAGATAGTGTTATTATGATCTCCATTTTACTGAGTTAAGTTAAGGAAACTGAGGCAGGCAGAAGTTAAAACCAGAATCACATAGCTAGGAAGTGACTCTGGACAAGTAATTTACTAATAAACAGCACCAGGCAACTGATTAGCCATGCTCCTTGGTAGTTAAAACAGTAGTGGTCAAAAAGTAAACACTGAGTAAATAAATGGAAGAATTATTTTAAAATTGGCCTTTCTACCTCAAGTCTATATGACAGAAATGAAAAGAATAAACTATGTTCATTATGGAAGAACAGATTTCTTCCTATTATAACATAGTCTTTAGAAATAAATTTTGATTAGTATCTTTTGTTTTTACATCACCTACTGAATTGATAATTTATGAAATTATGAAACGGGAGCAGGTACACCCAATTCTCTGGATCTTTGCCAGGAAGGACTATGATTGGCAGTGGGAAGTGAAGCTGCAATCACACTTCATTAAGGCACAGAGGGTGCAGAGGCAAACCATATAGAAATATAGAGACAAGCAGTAAAAAGCAGGGAGGAACAGAGACAGATGGTGTGAGGAGAGCGATAGGATGGCAGAAGAAGGCAGGTGGGAAAGAAAATGCAGAGGGGGAGAAGAGCAGAGAATCATATAACCATGGATTAGAGTTGAGAGTATGGACCCTTAGAAAATAAAAGGATACTCGAGAGGCAGGAGTCTGAGGATCTCATTTTTATCAATTTTTTTCCCTTGGAAGGGTGAGGGTGTGGGAAGAAACAGACTATTATCTATGTCATCTTGGGGTTTATTCATTAACATATCCAAATCATTTCAAAGTTGTTAGTAAAACTTTAAAGTTAACATATCTACATCATCTCAAAGTTATTAGTTTTTTGGTGTTCTGCTGGTCTTGCTGTGGATGTCTTGTCTGATATTTGCATATCATAGGACCATTAGGCTCTGTTAGCAAAGCCTAAATGGCTTCTCTTGATTTAGCCTCCAAGATGTGATTTTTGGTTCATTTAAAATACAATTTATAAGTAATGTTTCTTTTATCTTTGGGATGGTTTGTACTTGACTTCTGGGTCCTCCTTTGCAATCTTATTTCTTACTATTGCCACTTTGTGCTGGCTGCTTAGAAACTTACTATACTAATTAGAAGGCAAGGGAGGGATGGTTAGGGACTTCAGAATAATACATTTTCTTTTGTGTTCCACCAGCCTCTCCCAGAGTACCATCTCTTATAACTTTTTTTAAAAGGAAGAAAACAAAGTTCACCAAAAATAACTAATATATCAGAAAAATCTGATGTTAATATGCAATATTCCATACCCATGGTCCCTGAGAGGTCTTCTTATATCTTTTTGGGAGGACCAAGTTTAGTCATTATAATTTCACAGCATTTAGTTTTGATTGCTAATTACTTTATTATTCTTTCTATTTATAGTATTGTCGTCATTGAATATATTGATTTCCTTTTTCTGTTTACTTCATGACATGGTTCTTGAAAAGGACTTATCATTAGAAAAAGAAGAAGAGAAAATGAGATTGAAACTAAAGCCACAGAATTCTCCGGAAAGAAAAACCAAGGCACCTCACTAACCAAAGGAGCTCTGAAACTAAATTGAGAAGGCCCAAAACAAGTCAATTTAACAGAAATTCATAAAGGGATTTCTTGAGAAAGATGGGGAAATGGATACATTAAAATGAAATTCATATTTGTACAGTCATAGTATCATAGATTTTGAGCTGGAAGAGTTCTTGGAGGTCACTAAATTTAGTTTCTTTCTTTTTTTTTTTTGGCTGAGGCAATTGGGGTTAAGTGACTTGCCCAGGGTCACACAGCTAGGAAGTGTTAAGTGTCTCAGACCAAATTTGAACTCAGGTCCCCCTAAGTTCAGGGCTGGTTCTCTAGCCACTGCAGCACTTAACTTCCCCTCCTCTTTTTATAGATAAGGAAATTGAGGCCAGTTGAGGTGAAATTACTTGCTTGGGGTGTCACACACTTACTATGTGTTTAAGGCAGAATTTATCAAAGGTATTAAAAAAAAATTGAGGCAAACAGGGTTAAATGACTTATACACAGCTAAGTGTTTGAGACCAGATTTGAATTCAGGAAGATGAGTCTTTCCTACTCCAGCACAGGTACTCTATCTACTGCAACTCATAGCTATTCCAAACTAAGGTATCCATTTTTTTTTATTTGAGTGAAAAATCATTTGTTAAGAACTTACTAAGTACAAAGCACTATACTAAGCACTAAGGATACAAACAAAAAGGTAAAATGGTATCTGTTGTCAAGGAGCTTCCATTCTAATGAGGGAAAGAATATACAGGAGAGATTTTGTAACTACAAATCAGTTGTAAAAGTCCCTTGTTTTTCATGTACCATAGTAAAGCAGATGATCACGGCTCTTCTTTAATGTCATTTCCAGTGACAAAATCATGTCTATATCTGATATTGAACCATCTGACAGTAGCAAGGACCATGGTGTCAAAAACATCATTTTCTGGACTTCAGAAGCTATGGATGAGGTGCCCACAGAAATAGTTGTGGTGAGATGGGGAGATTTGACAGGGGTTGCTTCTGGATCTAAAAGCTGGCCTAGAAGCAGTATGGGTTGTCTAGGGAAGTGATGTTAAACTTAAAGAGAACTGCATATTGATTTAGAAAACCATAAATTAACATTATTTGGGTTATATTGTATTTTTGCTGCTGTTGTTTCTGTTAAATAGTTCCCAGTTACATTTTAATCTGGACCAAACTTTGGAATTTTGCTGGTATTATGCACTGTGTCCCAATGTCAGGGAACTTAATACTTCTGATCTAGGGAATGCTGTCCATATATAGGGAAAGAGAACAGAAGTTCTTGGGCTTCCCTGCTCAAAGTAAAATGCAATTTAAATCATGAGCAAAAATGCAACAAATATATTAACTATAAAATGAAATAATTCTATATGGTAAATTAATATATATAAGATTATATAAAATAATATATAAGAGATAACAAAAAAGCCAACTTCTAAATACACAGACCTTTGAGAATAGAAGGGACCTTGGAGATAATTTCATCTAATCCTTTTATTTTATAGATGAAGAGAATATGATCCAGACTGGTTCTAAAAATGCACTAACAGGACAGACATCCCCCCATAACATGGTTCTAATAAGCCTCTCTTCAAATTAACATCCCTAATGATGTTTGTCCTTTGTTTCAAAGAGAACCAAAGAAGATATGACAGGTGATGTTTTGATTTGGGAGAAAATTGGTTTAAATGAGACAGAGTTACCCAAAGTCATCAGCCTCAATCTCTCTTCAAGGGTCATTAAAATCCAGTGGCAGGATAAAAGTCAAGATATCTGGAGATGACCCAGGATGCCGTGAATGACTTTGTTGCCTTCTATATGTGGCCAAGCTCTAATCACTCCACAGAGCCTGCTTCAGCTGCCTTATGGCCATTGGACAAATTGTTCTCATCTGCCCATGTCCACTGGGAGATGTCTTCACATACCTGGGGTAGACATCACCCTAACTCACTGAGAGGTTTGGGGCATGTCGGTTACTCTCAAACTGGGTTAGCCCATCTGTAGAGATAATTTTACAGAGATGTGGCCTTTGTGCATCCTACAACTTCTTGAAACCACAGATGAAAATTGAGTGAAAGGTAAACACCAAATGTAGATTAACAGTCCTAAAAAGGATTCAATAAGCCCTCACAGCTTAAGTGCTAGTCTTCCATGAACACCCCATGCATACCTAACATATTGTACAGCACTAGTATATTATACAACACTAATATAAATAACTCACTAAAGTGGTCTGAAATGCCAAGTGGGATCATTGCCAGATACAAGTCAGCTGGACAGCTACTAGCTGAGCTTTATTTTAGCTCCAGCAGTATTAATTCTCTCAGCCTATTTCCTCATTTATAAATGAAAGGATTGGACTGGATGATCTTCCAGTTCTAAGTGTATGATTCTATGATCATTTCTCCAAATCCCCTGAAACATTATTTTACCTAATTAGGTGGCATAGGATAAAGTATTGGACCTGAAGTCAAGAAGAGGAATTCAAATCTGACTTCAGACACTTAACACATGGGTGAACTTAGGCAAGTCACTTGACCTAACTTCAGTTACAAATGGGGATAATAGGGTCTACTTTTCAGAGTTCTCATGAGAATAAAAAGAAAATATTATTAAAGCACTATATGAATGCTAGCCACTACTATAAACTTCTTATTTTCACAAAATAAGCTAATGTGAGTATAAGAACATCACATTTCACTATGATTTATTTATTTAATGAAAAAGGATTCTGGAAATGCCCTATTAGCTTACCTATATCGCTTCTTACAGAGGTAGAAGAGGACAAATGGTATGTATTTCTATTCTAACTAAAGGCTCAAGCCCATTTGTTCTTCTCACCAATAACTCCCCCATGGTGGAGATTGAATACTCAATATTACATGCCTGTGTAAGGGGTTGAGTTGGTAAGAGCTTGGGAGAGGAGAGATATTAGTTTTCTATCTTCCCACTTTGAGAAACAAGATCCCAAATTTTAGATCCTCTTCAGGAAGAAGTCCCTGGATAAAAAAAGAAAATACTCTGGAAAGAAACTCAGTTATGTCCATATCCCCAGTTTACCATACCAAGGATTACTGAAAATTTCCCTTTGGATGAAATTTGAGACTCTGTTTCATGGTTAAACTGAGCAATTTTACTCTCAGTAAGAGCTCAATTGCTCTATTATCTGGTATATATTTTCATAGATACAACTTCTCTGATTTCTGTTTGCAATCAACTTGGATAAATGAACTTATTTGCTATTCATTATATGTGGTCTTTATGTAATTGGCAAGTAGTGGGAAAACAGTCAAGCCTGGTTTATATAGTTTGGAGCATTTTTCCATTAAGAGAGAACAATTAGAAACAGAGCTTGAACCTAAAAATTATTTTCCCAAACTAACTCTATTTATGGGAGCAAATAGGCATAACTTTAGCCTAATGCCCTCCTCTCTGAGAAAAGGAGAATGGCCAGCCATGAGACTCCAATCTCTTCATCTGCCTTTTGGCAGGAATCAAACTCCTTTAGAGAAAGATGGGAGATACCTCTAGAGACATCTATTCAAATTTCCCTTGGTGTTACATACAAAGATACCCATGTGGATACACATATCTACATGGCAACACACTTGCATATTTTACATAGTAATATAATAGAAGAATTAGATCTAGTTGACAGTCACAGAGAATTTTTTTTTAATATTTCCTTGCTCAGCTTAGGGGAAAGGAGTAAAATATTATTCAAGATAATTGAGTGTTCAGATAATTTTTTTAATTTTTTGATTTGTCAGAGGTGGGAATGGTGGGAAAGGAGAGGGGAAATGATGGGAGTGGAGAGAGTACACACACACAGAAGTGTGTTTGCATGTGTGTGTATGTGGCATATGTGTGTGTATGTAAGTGTGGCTGGCGGAGGGGGAAAAACATTCTCCTTTTTAGATCAGAACAAGTTTGTGCTTAAAAGAGAGAACTATATTATCATTTGAGTTTAGATCCAGTTCAAATTAAAATATTTATTTTCTATCTTGCATTCAGCTCAGCATCCTGCTGAGCACTGAGACTGTCATGTAACAGCATCTTATACTTTTATGGAGCTTCCCGACAGGCCTCATTCCACATATCACAATATGTCTGACATCCATAAAACTTCTTCCAAAGTTAGGATCCGAACTTACTATCAACTACTAGAAATCTTGAAATACTATAGAAAACCTTAACTTCTTTCAGTTCCTTGTGCTCTCAGTGTATTTCAGGGAAATTGGAGCAGATAAACTACCAGAAAATGTGTAAACAGTGAAAAATAATTGTCCAACCACAGAGACAGATGCACAGTACAAGAGCAGAGTTCTTGATTTATAGGCTTCCATTACTTTCTTTATGTGAGTGTGCTTGGAAATAGAGATCAAGGTTGCCAAGAAGTTGCAGAGTAGCAGAGAAGATCAGAATTGTAGAATCATCATCATCCTCCTCCTCATCATCATTTTCCTCCTCCCTTTCCTCTTCCTCCTTCTTTTCCTCCTTCCCCTTCTTTTTCTTATTCCCCTTCCTCCTGTTTGCTGTTTATCTTCTACTTCTTCCTCTTTCTCCTATTGTCATTCTTCTTCTTCCTCCTTCTTTTGTTCTTGTGCTTGTTTTTTTATTCTGTTCTTATTTTTCTTGTTCTTGTTTGTCTTCTTTTTCTTCTCCTTTTCTGTATTTCTTTATCTCTATCTCCTCTCTGTCTCTCTCCTTCTGTCTTTGTGTGTGTGTGTGTGTGTGTGTGTGTGTGTGTGTGCTCGCACACCCATGCATCTCCCTCCCTTTCTTCTTTATAAGAGTAAGAACTGGAATGGCAGAGGCCATATGACCCAATGACTTCATTTAACAAATGAGGAAACTAGGGACCAGGGAACTTAATCATCCAAGATCATCAGATTGGAAGTAGAAAGTATCAGGTTGGATGTGAAAATCATTTCTGTGACTTGAGAGTCAATGATCTTTCCACCAAGTTAAGAAAGAGACTTCAGGGGGAAAGGAAATAATACTTCCAAAGAGTGCCTGCTTCCCTCCTCTGGCAAGGAGAAAACTGGCAAATAGCTGCGGGAGTGCCCATCTTAGGGAATCACAAATTAGTCTGAGTATTTTACCATACTCACATGCTGAATTTGGGGCCAGATAATCTCAATACTGGATCTTTCACTCACTACCCATATGCTTTTAGGCAAGTAACTTACTTAAGCCTTAGTTTCCTCCTCTGAAAAATCTATGTTTCAGAGTTGGGATTGGGAGAAGGGAAAGTTTGAATTAAATTACTTCAAAGGTCCCTTCTGGTTCTAAAAATATGATCTTATGTATGAACACAGAAGTTGTTTTTTCTTTGGTTAGTCATTCTCTCCTGATATAAAGTGGGTTTATGGAGTGTTCAGGGAGGATTAGCACCATTGGTGTGAAGGCTTGCTGATCCCTTTTCAAAGCTATTCGTCTACATTTGGTGTCCACTTTTCACCCAGCTGTCATCTGTGGTTCTAAGAAGTTGTAGCATGCACAGAAGTCACAGCCTGGCAAAACTGTCTCTGCAGATGGTCTTAAACCCCTTAATGAGTTAGAAGAATACCTACCCCAAGCATATAAAGACTTCCCCAGTGGAATGGGTGGAAGAGAACAATTAGCTCCAATGCCCACAAAGGCAGCTGAAGCAGATACTATGGAGTGCTTAGAGCTGGGTCAGATAGCAAAGGTGCCCAGCCCATCCACTGCATCCTGAGCTATCTCCAGTCATCTTGACTTTTGTTCTACCAGTGGATTTGGATGACTGGAAGAGAAATAGAAGCTGATGACTCTGGACAGCTCTGCCTCACTTAAATCCAATTCACCTACAAGTCAAGACATCACTCCTGACGTCACTGATCTTGGACAAACAGTATGTATTTAGTAGTGGTATGTACTATATGTACTAGTGGGGATATGTAAAGTAAGGATATTTTTTGGGGGGGACATTTGTGTTTATTTGTCTTAAATGTTTTGGTTTTTTTTTATTTTTGTCACAGTCCTTTTAATAATAGACCATACTCCAGAATGAACTATTATTTATGATAAAGACATTTGAATTAGTGACTGAATCTGACAGTGTTCAGACCTCTTTGTCTTGCACCTTCCTATCCTGAAGGAGGAAATATGCTTCACTTAACTGTTCTATAAAACCTCCAGGGAATTTTCAGGTATTCTGAGAATAGCTTCCTTTTAGTGATTTTCCTTATTGAAATCGTTATATATACAGCACTCATCCTCATTTGTTCAATTTAGAACTCAACTGTCAGATTGGGTCCCCAGGATTCAAGATACTCTAGAGGTTCCCACTCCTAAAAGTATATAGCTCATGAGTTCCCACCAATGCATTTTCCTTTAATAGTCAGAGAGTAAATACAATTAGCTCAAAGGAAATGTATCATAAGAACAATAGTAAAAGAAACATTCCCCCCAAGAAATCTGATGCATCCTTTTCCATATTAGCACACTTGGGAAGAGGCTGACTGAGGGTTAGAACCGCCTCTCTTCTCCACTCATAAGCATCATATTTCTCAGAAATCTCCTGCCTCATCTCTCTAAACCCACTTTCTTCTGAGAATGGTGTCTCCTAAATAGCTTGACTACAAGTTAACTTGAGAGAAAAAGGTGGGGAGTGGGGTAGAGAAAAAAATGTCTTCCCTGAGAGATGAGGAAGGAAATTCTCTCAAGAGCTGGGTTCTTTTTTTAGAGCTATTTCTCTGTAATTAGGGGTTATACTTCTTCTATCTTGTTGGAGAGAATATTACATTTTTAAAAGTAAAATTAGGGTCATAACCAATCCTAGGCTGGTCAATGGGTAGCAAATGCTTTTTCATTCTATCAGTTCCAATCTTAGAACTTCTTCAAACATCTTTAAGGGTTTAAGAAATATAAAACCTTCCTTATATGTATTTAAGATCTTAACACCTCAGTATCTCTATTACCTATTCTTTATATTCTGTGATTTTATCAGCTGGACTTGAAAGATGTCCTAATAAACTTCTTTATCATTGCCATTATTAAAATCAATAAATCAATATTATATCTGTTCCATTGTGGACAAAAATTTAGCTCATGATGCTGGTCTTGACCTGATAGAGTCCTGGTTGAGATTTCCAAGATATTCTGATTTTATATTTTCTATGTGGGTATTTGTTGTCTTATATATAATTTTTTACATAATCTAGTCACTGAACTTCAATGACTTAGAAGAGAAAGCAAAGATAATAAATTTGTGCAATTCTGGCTCACTTAAATCCAATTCTTGTACAAGTCAAGACACCATCCATGATGTCACTGGTCCTCTTTGAAAATAAAGGATGAACAACAATAACAACATATATAATTCTAACCACCAGATTGCCTGATACTATTAAGTGGTCAGTGTGCATAATGTGCTACTCTGTTTCCAGGATTTTCTTGCATAATCTACATTGGTCATCAAATCTGGGTTCTTTTTAATAATATATGGTGGCAATGACCTGATCCTGATTAGCCATCATAAACTTTTCTCTTTCTATGAAGAAATTCTCATGACTCAGCTATTTATTCAATGCTTCTTTGTTGGCATACTGGAGGAGATCGTGCAGATGTTCATGGGCACATAAAGGGTCCTTTGATTCTCATGGGCCCCAGTCAGAAATAAGCCAATCTCACTAACATTTGACAAATCTAACAGCTTGAAGCTGCTATCTTTCTCCTTTACTATTGCTTGATGAAGCAATCAATGTCTTCTTGTTATAAAAGTAATTCTGTAGATTTTTAAAAATCTATTTATCCTATGTTCTAAGAATGTCTATCAATCTTCTTCCTCCTTTTCAGTGAAGAAATGCTAGTTTTCTATAACTGCTTTATGGTAATAAACATATTTTATGGGTTTTAGGTGATTCTTTCCAGAGCTATTGTGGTTAATTTTACAATTCCAAGAGTGTACATCAAGACTAGTGTTACACTGATGTTGGTAGTTTTAAGTGTTTTTCCATTCAGGTTCGATTTCAGGATGCCTGTAAGTCTCTTAACAAATCCAGCCATACATACCTTCCTGCTCTATATCTTTAATACTCAATTTGTCCTGCCTGGAGGAGACCAGGTACTTGTAAGTGTTCCCTTTATTCACTAGTTTAGTGTTACCTCTAGATTTAAGATAAAAATCTTCAGTCTCTCTCTTTCCTTGGCATATGTTAAGAATTTTAGTCTTATTAGATCTAAATGACAGCTTCATATTATTAAAATAAAATTACAAATAAGTTATGTGACTGTTAAAAGTGTTTTTTTCCCACTAGAACTACAAGCAATTAATCAGAAAACTTAATAAGGCTCCCTCTCAAATTTGGAAGATTTGGTTAGTTATATTTAGGTGAAATGACAGTGGATTTAAGCTAGGTAAAACTCTAATGGACTTAAGCTCTCCCTCTGAAAAAAATCACATATTTTAAATCCGGTGTCCTTGACATTGTATTAGTAGTATGTTTTAAATAAATAACAGTTCTATTATTATTATTTTGCTGAGGCAATTGAGGTTAAGTGACTTGCCCAGGGTCACACAGCTAGGGAATGTTAAGTATCTGAGACCAGATTTGAACTCAGGTCCTCCTGACTTCAGGGCTAGTGCTCTATCCGCATAGTGCCACCTAGCTGCCCCAGTTCTATTATTTTTTAATGGAATCTCAAGTTCTATGAAAGCAGGTAATGGAAAAACCTCATGCCAATCCCAATATTAGCAGTTTTTGAAAAATAAGACTGGGTCAAGGATATGGCAAATGTAAAAAGTGATAAACTGAGTTTCAGAAGCTATTTTTTAGAACAAAACTTCTTAAACTGTGGGTTACAATCACATATACAATTGCATAACTGAATGTGGGGGTTGCAAAAAATTTGGCAACTGCAAAAGATATCAAATATTCCACCAAGATTTAATTCTTTATGTGAAAATAAACAAGCACATCCATCTCATTAGCATGTAAATTTGCTTTCATCTTCAATGAATAGTAAAAATATATGTATATCAAAGAATTGTTTAAAATATATTTCTTTATGATTTATTACCAGTAAATGTTTGATTTGAATACCTATTTTATATACCTATATATGTAAAAATTTCTCTGGTGAAAAGGGGTTGCAAATAGAAAAAGGTTAAAAAGTCCTGTTCTAGAGCAGACTATCTCACCTATAACCTTATCGTCCCTGACAAATGGCCTTTGTTAGAAGACCTCCAATGAGGTTAAAGCCATAGCCTCCTGAGGCATTGCATTCTACTTTGGGATAACTAGAATGATTAGAAAGTTTTTCCTGACCTCAAGCTTAAATTTGCAACTTCTAAATTTTCAAGCCAAAATTAGGTACTTTCATTCATTGTTCTTGGTTTGGCTCCTCATAACCAAACAAGAAAATTCAAATCCCTTTTCTAAGTGACAGTCTTGTGTCACAGAAAAATATATTCACACTATATTCTGATTTCTCAGCACAGACTTGCCAGAAACAATCTTATTTGGTTTATTATTATTCTATATTCAAGCCATTTTTTATCTAAAGACAAAGCTAAACTAGCATGGTTCCTATATGCCTGCTAACTTATCTTTCTGTCCCAAGATAATTTAGGTAACATTTTTAGGAATCTTAAAGAAGAAAGACATAAGTTAAAACATAATTTGTAGTTAATATACACAACAACCATTACTTCATTGTATAAATAAAACTGTGGAATAACACTTCAGATTAAAGTTAATGTGGTTTTAATAACTGTATTACAACTAAGTTGTAATCAGTCATCAATAACTTAGAATGTAATTTCAAGACAATTAAGGAAATAGCCCACAGTTCTATCCACGAAATAGTGAAGAAGACGATTTTTGTATTCTGTATTTCTGTATTCCAGGACTTTTTTGGGAGGGTTAAGAATGGGTTTATATGATTTCTTGCTTTTATAGTTTTTATTCTGTCAGTTTTTAACAAACTTTTATTGCTGTATTTTTTTTCAGTTTATCATTGTTTTGCTACCCTTTTAGTATTGGAATTTAGTTGAAAAAATAAAAACTTACTTCCAAAAAAAACCAAGATAAAGTCAAATAAACAGTTGCTTCTTTTTAAAAAAAATGAGATAAATGATCAAATACTCTGGAATATGAGATCACTACAGAGGAAAATTTTCTCAATGGACCATCAAGTGTTCTCCTAGAGTAAACAAAAGGATATTTTTCCTATGATCAATATCTTAATCCTGTCTCATGAGAGAAAGGTGCCATAGGGTCAATCACTTCTAGTAATTGTCAAAGACTCTAAAATGAGTCAACAATCTCATCATTTCCTATGTGCAGAAGGCAGTGATCTCAATAAGACAAGAATTATTCTATACTAAACTAGACTATGGTGGATAAAGCACTGGACATGAAGTCAAAAAGACCTAAATTCAAATTGGGCCTCAGACACTTACTAGCTGTGTGACCACAGGCAGGTCACTGAACCTGTTTACCTTTATCCACTAGAAAAAGGGAATGGCAGACCACTCCATTGTCTTTGCCAAGAAAACCTCATGGACTGTGTGGTCCACTGGGTCATAAAAAGTAGTTATGCTATGGAGATTTTCTAGTTACTTTGTGTACTATGCTATATTATTCTGTGTAATAATATATAGCAAATAAAGTCTTCATACCTACAAACACTGGAAGATGGCTATCATATCCCCTCCTAAATCTTCTCTAAGCTAAAAGTCTCCAGTTTCTTCTTTTCAGATTTCAAGGACCTTTAGCTATTCCAAATTCCCCGCTTTCTAGAATATCAATGTCCTTTATAGTACAACACAGTGACATCATCCGACCAGGTAAAAGTACAGAAATGTTATGATATTATGAGTCATAGATACTGAGTCTCTTTTAATATGGCTTAAAATTGTATTAGCATTTTTGATCGGCATATCATCCTGCTGATAGTCCTGCTTATAATCCTTTAAACATCCCAGATCTTTTTTTTTCCTGTTGACTTGTTACTCACATCTGCCTTCTTTATAATTGTGAAGTTAAAGGGTTGAACCCAAATGTATGACATTACATTTGGAATATCCCTATCCAAAGGCAGCTTAGGGCTATTTTCTGAAAGACAGCCCTTGGAACTGCTTAGGGAATGGAAATATGACTCCTTTATTGAAAAAAATTATGAAAATATGTTTAGAATAATTGCACACCTAGAACTATATCAGATTGCTTGCTGTATTGGGGGGCAGGAGGGAGGAAGAAAGGGAGAAAAATTCAGAACATAATGTTTTGCGAAGTGAATGTTGAAAACTTTCTTTGCATGTCTTTAAAAAAATAAAATACCATTAAATTTTTTTTCTAATTATGTGTAAAAACAAAGTATTTGTTATTCTTTTTTTTAAACTTTAAAGTTTTTTTTTTAATTTTTATTTATTTTTTTTTTTGCTTTTTGCTGAGGCAATTGGGGTTAAGTGACTTGCCCAGGGTCACATAGCTAGGGAATGTTAAGTGTCTGAGACCAGATTTGAACTCAGGTCCTCCTGACTTCAGGGCTGGTGCTCTAACCACTGCACCACCTAGCTGCCCCTATTTGTTATTCTTTTTAAAAAAAACTTTGAGTTCCAAAATTTTTTCCTTCCATTATCCCAATCCCTCTTCCCTCAGAAGGTAACCAATTTGATATGAATTATATATGTGCAGTCATGCAAAACATATTTCCATATTAGTGATGTTGTAAGAGAAAACACAGGCACAAATACCACCCCCCATGAAGAAAAATTAAGTTTTTAAAAAGGTACTTCTATCTGTATTAAGATTCTATCACTCACTGAATAAATTATGGTATATGAATGTTATGGAATATTATTGCTCTGTAAGAAACGACCAGCAGGACGATTTCAGAGAGGCCTGGAAGGACTTGCATGAACTGATGCTGAGTGAAATGAGCAGAACAAGGAGATCATTATACATGGCAACAAGACTATATGATGATCAATTCTGATGGACATGGCTCTCTTCAACAATGAAATGTTTCAAACCAATTCAAATTGTTCAGTGAAGAAAGCCATATACACCCTGAGAGAGGGATATGAAATGTGGACTACAACATAACATTTTCATGCTCTCTATTGATGATTGCTTGCATTGGGTTTCTTTTTTCAGATTTTTTTGTTCATGTAGATACAATTATTCTTGCACAGCAAGATAAGTATGGAAACATGTATACATATATTCGACTTGTCAAATATTTTAATATAATTAACATGTAGTGGACTTCCTGCCATCTAGGGGAGGGAAATAGGGGGAAAAATTTGTAACAAAAAGCTTTGTAATGGTCAGTGTTGAAGAACTACCCATACATATGTTATGCAAATAAAAAGCTTTAATAAAAAAAAAAGAAGAATTTCCAATTGCAAAAAAAAAAAAAAATCTATCACTCTGGGCAGCTAGTTGGTACAGTGGATAGTATACCAGTCCTGGAGTGAGGACGACCTGAGTTCAAATCCAACCTCAGACATTTAACACTTCCTAGCTGTGTGACCCAGGGCAAGTCACTTAACCCCAATTACCACAGGCAAAAAAAAAAAAAAAAAAAAAACCAATGGATTCCATCACTTCTTTCTCTAGGGGTGGATAATATTTTTCATAATAAGTCCTTTGGAACTGTCTTGGATTTTGTATTGCTGAGAAAGACTGTCATTCATAGTTGATGATCCTACAACATTGTTATTACCGTGCATGATGTTCACTTCACTTTGTATAAGCCCAAGTTTTCTTGAAAGCATTCTGCTTCTATTTCCATCTCCAGCTCATTTTATGGGGATAAGAAAACCAAGGCAAATAGGATTGAGTGACATGCCCAGGGTCACACAGTTAGTGTCTTTAAACCAGCCTTGAACTCAGGTCTTTCTAACTCCAGCTCTATCACTCTAATAATGCACTGTGCCACGTAGCTACCTCTACAATTAAACAACTTGTATTCATTAGCTCTATATCTCATTACCTCCAGAAGCAACACTTTTCATTTCTGAACAGCCTTAATTGTTAGAAAGCTTTTGCTCAGGTGGAATTTAAATCTTCCTCTTTTTAAAGAGCATTAATTAAGTTCTAGTATTTGTGTACCAAACATTGTGAAAGGTACTATGAATAAAAGTATCCAAATGAGTCAAAAAAAAGAAAGCGTTCTGCTTATCAATTCTTATAGCACAATAATATTCCATCACAATCATCAACTACAATTTGTTCAGTCATTCCCTAGTTGATAGGGATCCCTTCAATTTTTTATTCTTTGCAACCTCAAAAAGACCTGCTATAAATATTTTTGTACATATAAGTCCTTTTCCTTTTTAAAAAATCTCCTTGGTACATATATCTAATAGTGTCTTAGTGAGTCAAAGGGTATGCACAGTTTTATAGCCTTTGGAGTATAGTTCTTGATTGACTTTGATGCCTTTGAGATCTCTATACTAGGTAAATGTAGAGAGAGCTCTGAAAGGGAGAGAGGCAGAATTTGAAATAAACAGGTGAAAAATAAGGTATTAACTTTTGAGTAACTTATAGAAAACCTCCCTGGAACCAGAAATATGTGGAAAAAGTAGCTTCTCAAAGATATCCCCTAATCCCAGAACATGCAATTCCTGAAATTATTAAGAATAGATTTTCTCAGTGAGATTGTTTTCTCGACCTATATGAGATTTTATCTTGCTCCTATGTCAAAGAACCCATTTGCTATTATGCATTCTTTTGTTTGGATGTATAACATTCAAATTCATGTTTACTCTTTACTTGAAAAAATTGAGATTGCTCACTCTATGAGATTTTTGTGTGTGTTTACTGAACATTTGATGAGAAGAAGCTGACAAGAGTAAGCTGTTACTCCACCTGTGAGAGTGATTAGGGAAAATGGATTTTATTCTGGGTGCCTAAGAGAGAACAATATACCCCTAATGAGAAATGTTTAAGGTATAGTAGTTAGATAAATTTTAGCCCATTAACCCTCTTAAATATCTGAAAGTGAAGAAGGGAGCATCTGGTCAGAGCCCTACTCTTGTATATCCAAGTCAAAAATCACTGTTTCCTTTGGGTATGAGAGATGGGCCCAAGTTCAGATCAAATATCTCTGATACTTAAAGGTCAGCTGTTTTATATTAGATGGTACATGCATACCCATATTATACAATTACCCCTATTAGATCAGAGGCAGGAAGATGTACAGTCAAGTCCTATTTCTAAGACATAATGTATGTATAAGCCTGAGAAAGTCATTGAATTCTCCAATGCCTCTGCAACCCTTAGACAATGAATTGAGATATATAACATTTTATTACTATGAATTCCCCATATTGGTTAAATCATAGATCCAACCAAAAAAAATCATAGTAGATTTGGCAATGGAAATCTTTTTGACTCCTGATGCTACCATCCAATAGGCTGTGCTACTTAAATTTGCAAATTTAATAAGCATGCCATTTCTGCCTTTACCGAAGTTATTGATAAAGAATGTTAAATATCACAGTGCTAAGTACACATTCTATTAAAGATTTCCTTTCAAGTTAGCCTTGAATCATTGACAACTACTCTTTGTAGCCATGGATTCAACCAGTTCTGGATCCTTTAATTCTTCTACCAATTGTCCTTATGAATTCTACTACCAATTACTCCATATTTCTCTATCTTGTCTATAAGAAAAGCATGAATGAGTTTATCAGATGCTTTACTAAAGTGATAGCTGTTAGATGCTTTAAAGTGATAACTATAGGATCCCTCTAATCTATAAGTCTAGTTACCCTATCTTTCCATTGAACATGTACACAATAATGGGGGGAACTGATTTAGCCAGTGGAAGAGAAGCCAGTCTTGTAGGGGAAAGGATGAGAATAAGATAGGGGAGAAATTTTCTTGATGGTAATCAGGCAATATGGTGTAATGGATTGAAAACTGATCCCAGAATTTAAAAGATCTGGATTCAAGTTCTGCCTTTAGTATGATACTTGTATGCAGGTGTATGAAGTGTTCAGGGAGGACTAGCACTACAGTGGTTCTCTGGATTGCTCATCTACCTTTGGTGTCCACCTGGCATTTAACTCTCACTTGTGGTTCCAAGAAGGTATAGTATATATAGAGGCCATTCATCTTGGCAGACAAACTAAGCCAGATTGAGGGTAACTGAAAGGCTACAAACCCTTTGGGGAGTTAGGCGGATATCTACCCCAATCATGTGAAGATTTCCCCCAGTGGAATGGGCAGATGAGAATAATTTGCTCCAGTGGTCAGGAAGGCAGCTAAGGCAGGTGCTGTGGAGTGCTAGAGCTAGGTCAGACACCTAACATGCCTAGGTTATCCACTGCATCCTGGGCCATCTCCAGTCATCTTGACTTTTGTCCTGCCACTGGACTTTGATGACTCTGGAAGAGAAAGTAAGGCTGATGACTCTGTGCAGCTCTGTCTCACTTTGATCCATTTCATGTGGGAGTCAAGACATCGTCCCATGATGTCATTGGTCCTCTTTGAAAAGTGAAGACAACCAACAACTGGCTTTATGACCCAAAGCAAATCACTTAACCTATTGGTGGTAGAGGACAAAAATGTTAAACACACAATTCAGATGACAACACTTTCAAGGGAGGCCCAAACCAGATTAAAATGTAATTAGAAAATACTTAATAAAAATCCAATGAAATAAATAATATTACATTTAAAAACTAGTCAATATATAACCTGCAGGAATTCTGACACAACTAATCTAGAAAATTAAGACATGGATTCTTAACTTTTTCTATGAATCCTTTTGGCAATCTGGCAATGCCTATGGACCACTCTCAGAAAAATGTTTTTAAATGCATAAAATAATACACATGAGATTATAAGGGAAGTCAATTATATTGAAATTAGAACAGTTATCAATATATTTTGACATTAACTATCCCCTGTAATATTATTTTATCCAACAATTTAGGGATGTAGGGAGGTTTTTCTGTATTGAGAATAGTTGCAGAATGTTGCCTGCATGGACTTCCTATTTAAGTTCAGGCCTTTGTCCTCCTCCCTCCCTTATGTCACTATGGATTACAACACATATTATTGCTAAAAATCCTTGTGCCATTTTGCCTATATTCCAAGCACATACATTTATAATAACACATACCAACCAAACACAGAAAATAATTATTCTGGCATTCACTTAGAACCTTTTATCAAAGCATCTTTAGGTAATTACAGCAAGTATATAATAATAAAAACAATAACATTACTATTATTATAAATAATAATATTTATATGTTCCAGGTACTGTGCAAAGTTCTTTACAAATGTTGGTGCATTTGATCCTCACAAAAACCATGGGAAGTAGGTGATATTATTATCTGTATTTTATATATGAAAGAACTCAAGCAAACAGAGGTTAAATGACTTACTCAGAATCATAGAGTTAATAAGTAAAAAGCAATTGTTTTCTGCCTCTGGTATCTACTATTATGTAGTCTTGGGCAAGCACATCATTTAACCATCTATGTTTCCTTTCCCTTATTCATATAATGTGATAATACTAGCAATACTTACTCACAAGGTTGCTGTGAAGGCCAAACAAGATAATATATGCAGCAGGGATATGCTGGAGAGAGCTGTAGCCAGTAAGAGCTGATTGTTAAATTTTCAATATGAACATTCAATTTCATGCATCAAAAAGAGACAAATACAAATCAGAACTTCACATACTGTTTTGTTTATTGTCTAGACTAAAGAAAGTGGTGGAGAAAGGTATTAATAATACAGATTAAAAGTGTCTTAAGTACAATGTTCTAGAGAGCTGGTTGTTAATAGTTTACAAGCATGTCACTGTGTGTAAAGCACTTTGCAAATATTAAGTTAACATAAATGTCTGGGTGACCAAGAGTCTCAGGTAAATCTCTAAGTCTTGCAAGTTATAAATAAGTATAACATTTGCCTGGCATTTAATGGCACTCAATAAATATATATTGATTGACCAATACATTGCCTGACTAAACTGTCTCATGAAAGGAACTCTCTCATCCAAGGAATTCTCACAATGAGAGTTCCCACACCTTTGAAGTCATAAATCCTTGACATACTGATACACAGCACATTCTCAGGATCTCAGAACAGTTTTAAGCTTAAATAGCTATTAAATGACAGCTATTATAATTATTACAATTGTTGATGAAAATTTTACCAAAGTGTATTATAAATTTCTTCACCTTCTTAAACAAAGAATACTGAACCTTGATGAAAGAACACTATCATGTTGATTTATTATATGATATTTTAAAACAGTGAGAGGCAGTGTGGCATAACAGAGAGAGATACAGACAGACAAAAACAAAAAGAAAGAAGAAGGAAGGAAGGAAGGAAGGAGAGAGAAATGGATAGACTGGGGGCAAGGAGGAAAAGAGGAAGGGAAGGAGAAACAGACAGACAGAGAGGAGAAGGGAAGGAAGAGAGAGACGGACTGAGACAGAGAGAGAGAGAGAGAGAGAGAGAGAGACAGACAGACAGACAGACAGACAGACAGACAGACAGAAACAGAGAGAGACAGAAACAGAGAGAGACAGAAACAGAGAGAGACAGAGAACAGAGACAGAAAGACACAGACAGACACAAAGAGGGTGGGGAAGAGAGGGAGAGAGAGAGAAGGACAGAAAAAAAGAGGGAGAGGGAGAAGGAGAGAAAGAGGAAGAGAGAAAGGGAGAGGGAGAAGAAGAGGGAGAGAGAGATGGGGGGAAATCCAGACACACAGAGACAGAGAAAGATGATTTTGGAGTCAAGAAGATCTGGGTTCATCTCTAGTCATATGAAAAGTTGCTCCAAATCACTATTGATCAGAGAAATGCAAATTAAGACAACTCTGAGATACCACTATACACCTATCAGATTGGCTAAAATGACAGGAAAAGATAACGATGAATGTTGGAGGGGATGTGGGAGGGCTGGGACACTAATACATTGTTGGTGGAACTGTGAACGGATCCAACCATTCTGGAGAGCAATTTGGAGCTATGCTCAAAAAGTTGTCAAACTGTGCATACCCTTTGACCCAGCAGTGTTTCTACTGGGCCTATATCCCAAAGAGATCTTAGAGGAGGGAAAGGGACCCACATGTGCAAGAATGTTTGTGGCAGCCCTTTTTGTAGTGGCTAGAAACTGGAAACTGAAGGGATGCCCATCAATTGGAGAGTGGCTGAATAAATTATGGTATATGAATGTTATGGAATATTATTGTTCTGTAAGAAACGACCAGCAGGACAATTTCAGAGAGGCCTGGAGAGACTTGCATGAACTGATGCTGAGTGAAACGAGCAGAACCAGGAGATCATCATGCACAGCAACAACAGTATTACATGATGATCAATTCTGATGGACATGGATCTCTGCAATAAAGAATTGTCTCAAACCAGTTCCAGTTGTTCACTGAAGAAAACCATATACACCCAGAAAGAGGGACATGAAATATGGACCACAACGTAACATTTTCATGATCTCTATTGACATTTGCTTGCATTGTGTTGCCTTTCTCTGATTCTTTTTTTCTTGTAGATAGGATTTTTCTTGCATAACTTCTCAAGCATTTCAACATTATTAACATGTAGTGGACTTCCTGCCATCTAGGGGAGGAGAGGGGACTGGGGGTAAAATTTGTATTGGAAAGCTTTGTAAAGATCAAGGTTGGGGAACTACCCATACATATGTTATACAAATAAAAAGCTTAAAAAAATAATAAAAAAAA
>JAJPUD010012831.1:0-28513 GCA_023553655.1 Myrmecobius fasciatus
TTGATGCCCATCAATTGGAGAGTGGCTGAATAAATTATGGTATATGAATGTTATGGAATATTATTGCTCTGTAAGAAACGACCAGCAGGACAATTTCAGAGAGGCCTGGAGAGACTTGCATGAACTGACACTGAGGGAAACGAGCAGAACCAGGAGATCATTATACACAGCAACAACAATAGTAAATAATGATCAATTCTGATGGACATGGCTCTCTGCAACAAAGAATTTTCTCAAACCAGTTCCAATTGTTCACTGAAGAAGACCATATACACCCATAGGGAAGGATATGAAATATGGACCACAACATAACATTTTCATGCTCTCTATTGAGATTTGCTTGCATTGTGTTTCCTTTCTCTGATTTTCTTTTTTTTTCTTATAGATAGGATTTTTCTTGCACAACTTGTCAAGTATTTCAACATTATTAACATGTAGTGGACTTCCTGCCATCTAGGGTAGGGGAAGGGACTGTTGGTAAAATTTGTAATGGAAATCTTTGTAAAGATCAATGCTGGGGAACTACCCATACATATGTTATACAAATAAAAAGCTTTAATAAAAAAAAGAAAATCAAGTAAGAGAGAGAGAGGAAAAATTAGGGAAAGAATTATAAAAATAGTAAAAAAAAAATGTGAAATATCTCATTGGAATCAGTGATTACATAGGGCTAGCTGAGCTTCACCAGGATGATGCTGGAATAACCTCACTTCTTTCTTTTTCTTGGTAGTGAGTTTATTCCTAAATTAAAAGATTAGAGGAATATGCTTTGCCAGAGGGAAGGGGTATTTATCAAAGAAAACATTCATTAGTTAAGTTTATTAATAAAGACAATGCTTTGCTTGGCACCTTTAAGAATGTGCTGATATATTCTCAAATACTACTAAATAGTTCCTATAATGCTCCATCTTGTTTTATTTCATTTGTTAATTCACTTTAATATTTTTTCAAAAATTCTCTCAAACTCTTGTAGTAGAAAAGATAGAAATGAGCTACACAAGGGAATTTTCATATTTGTTTGTCATGGAACTTTTTGGAAGTCTATGATCTCTTCTCAAATCATATATTAAATGTATAAAATAGGCTGCATAGGATTTCAAAGGAAATCAAAAATTATTGGAATTTTTTTTCTATTTAAGTTCACAGATCCTTTGAAATCTATCCACAGATCTGTTGGAGTACCAGTAGTGAATGGGTATGCTAGATAATTACAGCTAGCTAGACAGGGAAGTGGTTTAATGGCTTAATCCAAAGTGTGGCCATTACTTGTGTGAATATCAAGCCAAATCTAATAAATTGCAGCTAAGTCAGACTACCTTAAAGTTTTCAAATTAGTTTCCCAAAAATCAACTTCACAAGGAGAGAGTATGGAAAATTTTACTAGACAATAAGTGAAAAAGATTTGGAGAATTCTCTGGCCTATCAATTTAGTATATGTGTCCACCCTGAAAGCTAATGCTTTCTTAGAATGAATAAGTCATATTGTTCCAAACTCTAGGGAATTGCTAGTACTGCTATATTCTGGCCTGTTCAGGGCAAATTTGGAGTGCAGAATCCCCTTCTGAGTAATAAATTTTAGGAATGATATTAACTGAAGAGTATCAGAACAAGTTTAATAAAAGGCTGTAGAAAACCTTTTGGTCATATCATACAAGGGTAAATTGAAAGAATTAGGTATATTTAGAAAAAACAAGCTAAAGGAATGAAGGAAATAAGCATTTATTATGTATCTACGGGATACCAGGCTTTGGACTAAGCTCTACAAATATTATCTCAATTAATCCTCACAACAACATAGGGAGATAGGCGTTATTATGATTCCTTTTTTATAATTGAGAAAAAAGATTTGCCCAGGTTCACACAGCTGGTTAGTATCTGGGATTGGATTTAATCTTGGGTCTTTCTGGCTCTATGCTATGTGTCAAACAAGTTGACTCTATGGAGATGGGGTGAAGATGATTGTCAAGTATTAAGGCAAAACTAGGAGTTTTGGGAGAAATAGCAAAGAAGATAAATTGGACTTCACATCAGGACAAATTTGTAATATTTAGAGGTAGGTGCACTGGAGAGAACACTGGCCCCCAAATCAGTAGGATCTGACCTTAAATCCAACCTCATAGAGTAACATGTGAGTCACTTCTTCCTGTTTGCCTCAGTTTCCTTATCTGTAAAATGAGCTGGAGAAATAAATGGCAAACCATTCCTATATCTTTGCCAACAAAACCCCAAATGGGGTCATGAAAAGGTGGACACAACTAATCCATTAAGCAATAAAAACAAAAGTAGAAAAGGCTTCCTTGGAGGGTATTGGGTTCTCCCCCTACTAGAGGTCTTCTGGTAAAGGCTGGATGGCCCCTGGGTAGGTCACTTAGCCCTATTTGCCTTAATTTCCTTATTTGTGAAATGACTGGAGAAGGAAATGATCGACCACTCTAGCATCTTTGCCAGGAACATCCCAAATTGGATCACAAACTTTGCACATGAATGAAATGACTGAAGAGTAACTTAAATCATAATTCAAAATCTTCCAAGCTACCCTCCTCATTTTACCAGTGTCATAGATAGATAAAATATGGATTGAGCACATACTGTGTGCCAGGAAGTATTCCAAACACTGAGTGTATCATTGCAAGACCATCTCTGTCTTTAAGGCATTTACACTGTAAGTCTGGGGAAAGACAAGATAATCTGTTAGAGATTGAAAGGTGATAGGGAGGAGACAGGGCACTCATAGAACCAGAGATATGCAGTGCTTATTGCTTAAAGAATTGTTTAATGAGCCCTACTCAATATGCCAATAATCCCCTGTCCATAAATATCACTCTAAGTTTCATAGGATCATAAATTCAGACTGAATGGGGACTTTAGATCATCAAGTCCAACTCCTTTACTTTTCGGAGTAGACTGAAACATAGAGAAAGTAAGTTAATTATCATGTATTAATAAGGACCCGAAGATTCAAATTAAGGTCTTCTTGTCTCTAGGTTTAATGTCTTATTTACTTTGCCATGCTGCCTCTATCTCTGATAAAGAAGCATACATTTTATATGATCTATCTGTCCTTAGAAAATGAATTGTACTGCCCAGGTTCTGCACTCAGTAAGTATTTACCTTCTGGGATCCAAAAGTCCCTTCCTTAGATTTGATAGACCTTCAGTCAAATTGGAAGAAAAAGAAATAAACATTTATTTAGCACTTATTATGGGCAACTGGGTGGGCAGTGGATAGGGAGTCAAGTCTGGAGACAGAAAGAACAGAATTCAAATCCAGACACTTACTAGCTATGTGACTCTGAGCAAGACACTTAAATCATTTTCTCTCAGTTTCCTTATGTGTAAAATGATCTAGAGAAGAAAATGGCAAGCTATTCTTTTATCTTTGCCAAGAAACTCCCAAAAGGGTTTACAAGGAATCAGATATGAGAGAAAAATTACTAAACAACAAACAATAAGTATCTCCTATATATCAGTGACTTTACCAAGCACTTAAAAATTATTATCTTATGATCAAATAGAAATATTTACTTATTTAGCCTGATTTGAAAAAAGCTTGAAAAATTCCACTGCATTGTATTCAGAAAGTACTTAAGGAAAAGGAAGACTTTTAGGGTCTCCAAAGTCTTCTATTCCTCCCCAGTTCTTTTGAAGAAACTGTTTAATTTGCACCACTGAGACTTGCTAGACTCATTTTCTTGTTTGTAAAATGGGAATAATAATAGAACATCCTTTATAGTGTTGTTATAAGGAACCAACCAAAGATACATATTTAGGACTTTGTTGAACTTAAAGCATTATATACATGTTATCACCTTCACCACCACCACCATTATCATTTTTGTTATCCTTATTATTATTCTTTCAACAAAACTGCCTTCTAAGTATATAGTTCTAGCTCCATGTACTAAATTTACATCCTCAACTTAAGAAATCTGCATAACATTCTAAATAGATAATATAATTAAATATAAGAAAATTATTAACATACATGGCACTTCCTTTGAACAAAACCTAAGTTCCTCAAAGGCAGTCACTGTACCTTGGTTTGCCAATATCTAGAGTATGCTAAAGTGAGTTCTAACTGGAGTTAGTTGTTAAATTCAGCATTAGCATTTATACCTTAGAAATTGGCAAATGTTACAAATCAGGGCTTGCCTTAATTTTTATTATTGAGATTTAAGAAAGAGACAGACAACATGTTAATAATTTAGATTAAACTTAAAAAATGTGGTGTGCATTTTATTACACTTTTTTGGAAAGCTGGTTGTTAAAATATTTACCAGTACATCCCTGCCTATATCTCAGTATTTTAGATAGGGTTTTGCATGGAATTGGTGCTTAATAAATACATATTTAATTAAAACTATGAAAAAAAGTGTTAAAAGGAAAATGAATGATATATTTATCTCAATTATAGAGAGGAGACATCTTTTAGATAATTAAACAAATAGAAGAACTCTTAGGGGATCTGGTAGATGGATTTTATAACCTAAGAGCAAAAGAGTTCTACCAGAGAAAAACCAATGTAATTGAGATGAAAAGAAGAAATTCAGGTTGGAAAAAAATCTGCAGTAAATATAACAGATTAAAATTTAAAAATATGTAAGATAGTAGTTTCATACATTGAAAAAACACTGGTTCTTGAAAGAAATTAATTCATATTCTGTATTTGACACTACCTATGTGACAGTGAGTATATCACTTAATGCTCTTAGGTCTCAGTTTCCTCATCTGTAAATTCAGTTGGGTGGCTTTAGATGGCCTACTCCAACTATCTATCTATATTCCTATTGTTTATATATGGGTGCATGTTTATGTGCATAGATTATACACATTTATACATATGCATGCACATACATATTGCATATATGTGTGTATACATCTGCAAATTTTGTGTGTGTGTGTATGTCAATGAGATAGAATCAAAGTATTAGATTTTCCTGGACTGGGTTTAATCATGAGAACTCAATAAAATTTCTCTTTGGCTTATATTTCAAAATTAGGTGTTCCAAAAAGACATCAGAATTTGTCTATTTTTTTAGTTTTACACAGAAAAGTTCCTTTTTTTTTCTCTTGTAAGCATTCAGGCTAATAAAATACATAGGATGGTAATATTTAGCTGTATTAAAAATACAAAGCCCAGGAAAGTCAAGAAAAACTTTATTCTCTTTCAGGTAGATACCTAACATTCAGGTACCTTCTATGCTTTTCAGATTTATATTAGAATAAAATAATAATAATAATATAATGTAATATATAATAGCATAATATACTACATTATGTAACAATAGAATGTAGTATGTAATAATATAATAGTAATAATAATAAATAGATTTAGATTAGAAGAGAATATCTAATCTAACCACGTTTAATAGTTGAGAAAACTGAGACCCAGGGAATGAATTGCTCAAAGTCACTTAGATAGTAAGGGTTTGGGCAGAGATTTAAATTCTAGTCCTGACAAAATAGTTTTTTTTTATTGATCTTGACCACAGTAGGATTCCAAGGGAGCTTACTGAGTAGGAATATGTGGCCAGATATGTTTTAGGAAAGTCATTTTCCTAGCTATGTAAAGAATAGGTTAGAGAGTGTAAAGATGTGAGGTAGGGAGACCAATTATAACATTATTGAAATATTTAAGAGGAGAGGTCTAATGATGTCACCCCCAACTACTCATTAAACTCCAGTGGCTCTCTGTCACCTGTAGGTGACAATCTCCTGACATTCAAAGCTTTTCAAAACTTAGCCCTCCCATCTTCTATCCCCTTTCAGTTTTCTTACATCTTATGACACTCCCTGTATACTCTTTCTCAGTGATAATAGCTTCCTTGCAGTGCCATGAGCAAGATTTTCATTTTCCAACTCTGGACATTTTATTAGATTTCTCCCATGATTGGAATTCTCTTCTTTCTTATCTTTGCTTCTTCATTTCTCTGGCTTCCTTCAAGACCCAAGTAAAATCCAACCTTCTATAAGAAGCCTTCCCCAATCCTGTTTGACTTTTGAGCTTATTTCCCCATACTTCTACATATTGCTCATTTGTTCATAGTTGTTTGCATATCTCCCCCATTAGATTGAGAGGTTTTCAAGAGAGTAAAGTGTATTCCCAAAGCTTAGCACAGTTCCTGGAACATAATAGGCACTTAATAAATGATTCTTGTTTGACAGTAGCAGGGCTATATGTTATTTATTAATATTTTTATGTTGAACATTTACATTTCAGAAATTGCCAAACACTATAAATCATGGTTTGATATGATTGTTAGGTTTAAAAAAGTGATGGAGAAAATATGAATAATCAAGATTAAACTTAAAAATTGATATATAAAGGCAGGTAGATGGTGCAGTGGCTAAAACACTGACTCTAGAATGAGGAGGAACAGAGTCCAAATCCAGCTTCAGATACATACTAGCTATATACCGGGCAAGTCATTTAAATTTGATTGCCTCAAGGACAACAAAGATATTCTATGGATACATTTTTTCCTACAGTTGCCTGTTAAATATTTATCATCACATAAGTAAACAGATATCCATAGAGGTGAGATCATTCAAACTTGACAACTGGTTGAATTCAATAATTGAGAGATGGTGATGAGTCAAAAATTATGAGCCTGGTTAAATGACTTGTCTAAGATAACCTAACCAGAAGATGCTGAAGATAAGATATGAACAAGATATCCTTTCTGACTCCATTTCCAGGAGTTATCCTAAATCAGGATGGCAAGGTGGTGCAGAGGATAGAGTGTTGGGCTTGAAATCAAAAGGACTCAACTTCCTGAATTGAAATCTGGCTTCAGACACAGGAGAGATGGAGATGGAATGAAAAAAAACCACTCCAAAATCTCTGCCAAGAAAACTCCACATGGAGCCATGAAGAGTCAGACATGACTAAAATGCCTGAACATCAACAACAAAATCAATGTTGCTGCACTCAGAATAATATGGACTGGGACTAGTTCTTGTCTGAGCAGAGGAAAGATTGGTTTGGTTGGGGCAAGGTCTCTTCCTGTTTGCTTTTTTGGCTCTGTTTTGGTGCCCAAGGAGAGGATGCTTTCTTTTTTAATGCCCTTTCCCTTGTGAATTGGTACCCAGACCCCTGGCAAGGCTGCTGCAGCAGCAGCAACACTTAGCAGCAATCCTACCAGGATGCTGGTACTTTGAACCAGCCAGCTGTTCCACTTTATACAACACTTAAGTAACAATTTCACAGCCATTACCAGGCTGCAGTAATGACAGGGGCTGAAAGCTAAATGCTAACTACAAAGAAAACTGGAAGATGCTAAAACAGACACTTTGATAAGTGACAGGGGACATCTGCTGCATTTTAATAGGGTTCAACTTAATTCAATTCCACAAACCTTTACACAATCCATACCCCCTACCTAAGTCCTGTGAATTCACTGGGGATGCAAAGCCCCCAAGGAACTTCAACAAAATTCAATTCAATTCAATTCAACAATTTATCATCCATTAATTAAGTGCCTACTCCTAGAGCATTGATGCTAAATCTAGGGGATTCTAGGAAGAAAAAAGACAGAGAGAGAAACAGAGAGAAAGAGAAACAGAGACAGAGAGAGAAACAGAGACAGAGAGAGAAACAAAGACAGAGAGAGCATTTATCATGATCTTACTCTGTACAAGTCTAAGCAAAAAAAGCCACGGCCCTTGAAACCTTAAATTTTAATGGAGAAAGGAAAGAAAAAGCAAGCAATCATTAATTAAGAGCCTACTATAGGCAAAACCATCTTGGAGGAGTATAGGAAGGACTTGGCTGAATTCTACTAACATTCCCTTTCAAACAACTTAGAAATAATGCCTCAAATCAAATTTTGGAGCAAGAGAGCCAATAAGAGGTTAGAAGGAGACATGTATTGAACCCTTGTATCCAACAATTTAGGATGCTTGGAAGGAGAGGTTTGTAACAAGAGAGAGGGCATGGACCTGGAGCACCAATAGTAGAGCTTGGAGATAGGAAGGAGTTGGACAACTACTCAGACAGAGATTACAGAGGGCCATTTGCTGGCACTGGGGGCACAGAGTTGCCCATACCCCTTTTTGAGCCATGGGTTTAAGGTGAAAAGGAATGCTTGTGATCAGTCATAAGGAAGCAAGCACTTTGCCACAGTTCCAAGGCAGACAGCAATACTAGCTCCTGCAGTTGCATCAGACCTGAAGAGCAGATAACCTGGTCATAGTTCCAGGCACAGGAAAAGCAATAGTATTTGTAGATGCAGGGGAATAAGGACCCTTCCCAGTAAAGACCTGAACACCTAGCAAGTGACCAGTGGCCATATCTCTCTCAGGATAACACCTTAAATGCACTGAAAACTTGCAGACCCCCCAGAACTAGCTCTGAAAATAGTAGCATGGAAAAAGCCTGAAGCTTGGCAAAGTATCTTCCCATTCCAGATGAGCAGATACCAGCTTTAATATAAAGTTCAAAAGAAGAAATAGGCTGGAGAAATGAACAAACAAAAAAAATGACTAGTAAATGCTACTCTTGTGGTAGAGAAAACCAAAACATAAGTTTAGAAGACAACAATGTGAAAACAACTATAAGCATTGCCTAAAAATGCTAATTTGACCAAAGTTCAGCAAGAATTCCTAGAACAGTTAAAGAGTTGAGTGGTAGAGGGAAAACTGGGTGGAGAGCAAAGCAAGAAAATTACAAAAAGGGAATTAACAGCTTGGTAAAAGAGGCTCAAAAATCCACTGAAAAAAGTTCTTTAAAAGCAAAATAGGCTAAATAGAAAAGGAAGGATAACAATTCACTGATGAAAAGAACTCCTTAAAAAGCAGAATTATCCATATGGAAAAATATATGTACAAAAGCTCACTGAAGAAAATAATTCCATAAAAATTAATATCATACAAGTGAAAGTTAATGGTAATGACTCCATGAGATATCAGAAAACAATAAAATAAAATAAAAAATAAAATAAAAACAGAAGAAAATCTCATCAAAGAAATAACTACCTTGAAAAATAGAAGGAAATATAATTTAAGAATTATTGGAGTACCTGAGAGCCATAGTCTAAAAAAGAAACTGGACATCATTTTTTTCAAAGTAAATGTAAAGATAGTTTTCAACATTCATAAGATTTTTGAGTTCTAAACTTTTCTCCCTTCCTCTCTCTTCTCCTCCCTCCCGAAGACAGCTAGTAAAGTGATATAGGTTATACATGTACAATTATATTAAACATATTTCCATAACAATCATGTTATCCAAGAAGAATCAGAACTAAAGGGAAAAACCATGAGAAATTTAAAAAAAGTAACAAAAAAGGAAAACAGTATGTTTTGATTGGTATTTATGATTCCTTAGTTCTTTCTTTGGATGAGCATAGCATTTTCCATTATGAGTCTTTTAGAATTGTCTTGAATCATTGTATTGATAAGAAGAAATAAGTCTATCATAGTTGATCATTGTATAATGTTTATTATTGTGTATAGTATTCTCTTAGTTCTACTCACATACTCTGTATCAATTCATGTAAGTCCAGGCTTTTCTAAAATCTGCCTGCTTGTCATTTCTTATAGAACAAGTCTTCCATTACATTTATATCCCACAACTTATTTAGCCATTCCCCAAGTGATAGGCATTTCCCATCACTCAATTTCCACAAAAAGAGGTGCTGCAAATATTTTTATGCATGTAGATCCTTTTCCCCTTTGTTATGATTTCTTTGGGATATGATTTGTTGGTGATATTACTGAATCAAAGGGATCTTACACAATTTTATAGCCCTTTGGGCATAGTTCCAAATTATTTTCCAGAAGGGTTGGATCAGTTCACAACTTCACCAACAATTCATTGGTGTTTCAATTTTGTTTTCACATTTTCTCCAACATTTATCATTTTTCTTTTCTACCTTTGTAATCAATCTTACGGGTATGTGTTGGTGCCTCAGAATTGCATTTTTCTAATTAATAATAATTTAGAGCATTTTTTCCTATAACTATAGATAGCTTTAATTTCTTTATCTGAAAATTTACTGTTTATATCCTTTGATCATTTATCAAATGGAGAATGACTTCTACTCTTATAAATTTGACTCAGTTCTGTATATATTTGAGAAATGAGGTCTTTATCAGAAATAGTGTTTATAAAATTTTTTTCCCAGTTTTTTGCTTTCCTTCTCTAAGCTTGGTTGTATTGATTTTTTTGTGCAAACCCTTTTTGATTTAATACATTCAAAATTATCCATTTTGCCTTTCATAATATTCTCTGTCTCTTATTTGGCCATATCCTTCCCTTTTCCATAGATCTGATAGGTAAACTATTCCTTGCTGTCCTAATTTCCTTATGGTATCACTCTTTATGGGTAAGTCATGTCCCCATTTTGACCTTATCTTGGTATATGGTGTGATTTATTACTCCATGCCTAGTTTCTACCATATTATTTTTAAGTTTTTGTAGAAGTTTCTGCCAAATAGTGAGTTTTTATCTCAGAAACTGGAGTTTTTCAGTCATTTTTCTACTGTGATGTATATCCTAGTTCAAGATTTCAAGAAATTATAGAGGAAAACTGCCGCCAATATCATAGAATCAGAGGGCAAAATAGAAATTGAAAGAATTTGCTGGTCATATCCTCAAAGAGAGGAATAGATGAAAATTCTCAGAAGTATTATAACCAAATTCCAAAACTGAGGTCAAGGAGAAAACATTTCAATCATCCAGAAAGGAACAATATAAATATCATGGACCCACAGTCAGAATCACACGAGATTTAGCAACTCCCACATTAAAGGATCTGAAGACATGGAATATGATATACTGAAGTGAAAAAGAGCTGGAATGAAAACAAAGAATAATTTATCCTGAGTATAATCCTTCAGGGGAAAAACATTTAATGAAATAGATGACTTTAAAGAATTCCTGAATAAAATACTAAATAAAAGCTGTTTGATTTTCAAATATAACATTCAAAAGAAGCATTAAAAGGTAAACTGGAAGAGTAATTATAAGGGGCTCAATAAGTTAAAAGTGTTTATATTCCTATATAGGAAGATAATACATGTAACTCCTAAACACTTTATCATTATCAGAGTAGTTAGAAGGAGTCTGCATAGACAGAGAAGTATATGGGGCATTTAGTGAGAACTTGCACCTCTTTTTTAAGGGCTCTCATCTTGAATTTTTTCTTGCCACTGAATTTCAATGACTCTGGAAGAGAAAGTGAATCTAAAGATTTTGTGCAACTCTGCCTCACTTAAATCCAATCCATGTGCAAATCAAGGTATCATCTCATAAAGTCATTGTCCCTCATAAAAAACAAAGGATCACCACTACCAACAGCCAAAATTATAGAAGGTATGTATATGAGTTGATTATATTGGGATGATCTCCCAACAAAAGTTGGACTGAAAAAGAGATGTAGTAGAATAAGGGAAAAGGAGAGGTAGCATGGAAGACATTTTCTCAAATAAAAGAGATATGTAAGGAAGAGATTTTATAGTGGAAGAGAGTTTTCAGACAATCCTTGAACCTCACACTCAATGGAATTGGTTTAAAAAGGGAAGAATATATTTGCAGACTCAATTGGATAGAGAAATCTATTTTATCCAATAGATCCTAATGCCACAGGAGGAGAAGGGGATAAGAGCCATAATGGGGAATTACAAAAGGGTGGGAAGGTTAAGGGAAGATCAGAAGCCAAACAGTTTTGAGAAGGGAATAGGATGGAGTATTTCCTCAATTAATAATCATAACTGCGAGTGTAAATGGAATGAACGATCCCATAAAATGGAAGCAGGTAGCAAAATGTTTTATACACACGTATTCATTATGTTGTGTACAGAGGCATATTTGAAACAGAATCACACACACTCACACATACTCACACAAAGTTAAAATAAAAGGCTGGAGCAGAATCTATTATGCTTCAACTGAAGTAAAAAAAAAAAGGTAGAGGTAGCAATCATGAACTCAGACAAAGTAAAAGTAAAATTAGGTCTAATTAGATAATCAGGGAAACCACATTTTGCTAAAAAGGTACCATAAATAATGAAGTAATATCAGAAATGTTTACAGCAAGTTTCTCTGATAAAAGCCTCATTTCTTAGCTATATAAGGACCTGAAAATTTATAAAAGTAGGAACTATTCCCAATTGATGATTATTCAGGGGATATGAACAGAAAATTTTCAGAAGTTTAAACTGTCTACAGTTAAATGAAAAAATGCTCTAACTCACTACTGATTAGAGAAAGGAAAGTTGAACCAGTTCTGAAGTACCACTTCAAATCTATAAGAAATGACAAACTGGAGAAAATAGGGGAATTTAGATACATTGATGAATTGCTGGTAATTGGTACACTATTCTAGCCACTCTAGAAAACAATCTTATATACTATGTCCAAAGGGTTATAAAACTTTGGATACATTTTCATGATGGAAAAAAAAAAAAAACTCTGTACAGTTCCAGAGAGAGAACTGATAAATTTGAGTGCAAATTGAAGGATAATTTTCTTGATTTCTTTTGTGATATGACTAACATGGAAATGTGTATTCTATATTTTAAAAAATTTTGAGGTAAAAGAAAAAACAACTTCCCATTGCCAAGTACTATGTTAAGTGATGTACAGATATTATTTTATTTTGTTCTTACAGTAGCCCTGGGAAATAGGAGCTTTTATTATCTCTATTTTATAGTTGAGGAAATTGAGAAAGACAGGTTAAGTGACTTATTCAGGATCACATGACTAGAGACTGGATTTGAACTCAGGTATTCCTGACTCTAGACCCAGAACTCTAGTTACTTTGAGAAAAAATAGCACATAAAGAAGAATTGAAAAGTATAAAGAGATGCTACAGAATAGGCAAGGCTAATAGCGAGAGGGGGAAGAAGAACAGAGAGTGATTCAAGTTAGGAACAAAGTATGTACAGCTGGGCCCCCTCATAACTATAGACTATGAACTAACCAATCTTGAGATGAGAGTTCAAGATGGTATATCTTGCAAAGGAAGAATATTAGTAAGGAGGTAAAAAAAATCTAAAGAGTAAATTTAGCCTAGGGAAACACTCACACAAATATTTGTTTTTAAAAAATGACAAAGCAGTTTTGCAAGGGTCAATGTTGAAAGTTATCTATGCATATGTTTTGCAAATAAAAAGCTTTAATAAAAAAATAAAGTGTATAGACTAGATTTGGAAGCAGGAAGACTGATTCAAAACCACCTTTGATAATTTCTAGTTGTGTGAGCTTGGACAAGTCATTTAATTTCTCTGTGCCTCAGTTCCCTTATTTGTAAAGGAAAGCAATTGAAGCAGATGAATTCCAACTTCTCTTAAAGTTTCAAATCAATGATTTTTATTATCTCTAGATACATATCTAATTTGTATTAATTAATTAAAAAATAATGTTAATGAATGAAGGACTTAGGAAAAGATTTAGATAGAAAATAGCACTTGTGTTACATTTTAAAGGAAGCTCAGATCCTATAGTTTAGAGGTACAAAAGGAGCACTCTCCAGACATGAAGATTCATTTTTGTTAAGGTGTGGAATTAAGAGTTATGTAATGGTAAGTTCTGAGAACATCCAGATGGAAAATTTAACTAGAATGGGATTTCTATGAAGGCATAGATTATAAAATTCAGCCAGATGTGGAGGGATTTCAATATTGAATTGTTCTAATAAGGGAGTCAAAAACATGTTGTGTATAAAGTAGGGTGGATCTGGGGGAAACAAAGAAAAGAAGTCAAAGTATTCTAGGAAGAATTGAATAGGTAGAGAAACTTCATAAAAGAACTGGCACCAGGATTAAGTCTTGAAAGAAAAGGCATTGAGTTGAGTGTCTATCCAACATTTTCTTTATTTCTGAGGTGAGTAATGAGGTCATTAGATGCAATTTAAATACATTATAGGGTCTGTGTGAGATTAATTCTAAGGAGTGAAGAAGAAGACTGTAGGAGGCAGTAGATTTTATTTGAACCCCTTCCTTTCACCACCCACCAAGCATGAAGATTTCTACTCAATGTCCTCATCTACTCTACTCCCACTAGGAGGGAACTTTGTGGGCATTTGTGAAAGGAAAACATCAGGCAAAGGAAAGAGAAGAGGAAGATAAGTATTTTTTAAGCTATTATCATATACGGGACACTGCTAAGTGCTTCAAGATTCATCATCTCATTTGATTCTCACAACTACAAAGTGATGAAGCTTCTATAATTATCTCTATTTTGCCATTGGGGAAATTGAGGCCAACAAATGGTCAAGTGATTTGCCCAGGCTAAAACCACTAGTAATTATCTGAGATTAGGTTTACACTTGAGTTTTCTTGATGCTAGACCCAGCTCTCTATCAATAATGCCATCTAATTGAGTCTAAAGGAAGATAATATCAACATAATAAAAAAATCTGTCCCACACAGGGCTATTTTCACAATGAGATGATTGAGGCCATTTCCAATAGTCTTGTGATAAAGAAAGCCATCTACACCCAGAAAGAGAGGACTGTAAGGATTGAGAGTGGATCTTAACATAGCATTTTTACTCTTTTTGTTGGTATTTGCTTGCATTTTGTTTTCTTTTTCATTTTTTCCCTTTTTGAAATGACTTTTCTTGTGCAGTGTGATCATTGTAGAAATATGTATAGAAGAATTGCACCTGTTTAACATATATTGGATTACTTGCCATCTAGGGGAGAAGGAAGGAAAGGAGGGGAAAAATTGGAACAAAAGATTTTTGTAAGGATCGGTGTTGAAAAATTATCCATGCATGTGTTTTGCAAATAAAAAGCTATAATAAAAAAATTGAAAATAAAAAAGCCACCCCTAGGAAAACTTTTTTTTTTTGCTGAGGCAGTTGGGGTTAAGTGACTTACCCAGGGTCACACAGACAGGAATGTTAAGTGTCTGAAGTCAAATTTGAATTCAGGTCTACCTGTCTTCAGGGCTAGTGTGTTATCTATTATACCAACTAGCTGCCAAGAAAAACTTTTTTTAAAAGCTAATATTTCTTTTAGTCTTGGGAGAAGAAGGATTGGACCCATATTTCTTGATCTTTCTCTGCTTTTGAAAAGCTTATTAAATATAGTAAGATCTTCTCATATAACTCAGGAAGTCCTAATCATGATAGAATCTTGCTAATTTAACAGTGAATCCAAACTAATGTCTGTCTCTGTGTATGTATATATCTATCTCTATGACTCTATATCTGTCTATGTCTATTTATAGTGATGTCATCTATATCTATATCTGAAAGACAGCTAGGTGGCAGAGTGAATAGAGTACCAGGCTTGGAACCAGAAAGGCTCATCTTTTTGAGTGTAAACTTCAGATACTTATTAGTTATGTGACCATGGACTTAACCCTGTTTGCCTTAGTTTCTTTATCTGTAAAATGAGTTTGGGAAGAAAATGGAAAACCAATCCAGTATTTTTGCAAACAAAACAAAAGAAAATAATGAAACTTCAAATGGAGTCACAAAGACTCAGACATGACTGAAAAAATTGAACATCTATCTCTATATTTCTTTCTTTCTGTCTAACCATGCCAGTTATTGTTGATCCCTTATTTTGCAACTTACATTTCATAAATAATGAAGCACTTAAGCCAGAATAAGTATGATGTATTACTTTATATAAATGGCCAATTTACAGCTAATTTATCATAAATGATGTGTTAACTTTAAAAAACAATCAGGAAAACTTTGAATTAGACATGTAATCCCTTGAATGAGAAAAATGGATAGAGACAAAGACAGAGAGAAACAGGGGATTTGGGCTCTGTTCAAATATGCTTTTTTCTTCATCCTCAGGGCCATCCCATCTAACTGGTGGAAGAGAATCATGGTGGCAATGATGGAACTTAGTTGCTCCTAAAAACACTAGATATGTCAGCTCTCCCATCTTTGTCTCATGGATCTCTTGGGTCTTCTTCCACATCCTTGGTCTTGCTTACCCCAATCCCAATTGAATTGCTCATCCCAGTATAAATATTCCCGTCATCATAGTCTCTCCTTTGATGAGAGGAAACAATATGTCCTGAGATGAATTCTGCCAGAAAATCACTTAGCTGTTTCTGAAGACTTTTTTTCCAACAGACACTGGTCTCCAGATGCCTGCCACAGAGAAATCAATATCTTGAGATCCTCAGGAAATATCTAGGCTTTTTCAGGGCTTGACTTCTTCTTTCAGAGGAAGACTGTCACAACCTCTCGTACTCTGGGGATTATTGATGATGTTTCAGCTTAGCCATAGCTTCCAAAACACAATCTGTTTCCCTCCGTAAACTCCCCTTCCAGAGGAGGACAAGGAAGTCACAGCCCCAGAAACTTCTCAATCTTATATTCAGATAGAGGAAAAGTCACTGTGGTCTTGGCAGGTAATCACATATGTACAGAAGCCAAGTGCCTAAAAGCAAAGCCAGGCCGTTCTTGGATGGGAAGTTATTAAACTTTGATTAGTTAAGCTTCTCTCTTGCCCTGCTTTCTTTCTCCAGAATTGGAACAGGTTATGTCTGTGGGGCCTGAGAACAAATGACTAGGTCGGGTTCAAAGAGAAAATTTAAATTACAGATGAGTGTGTTTAGGATGGTTCTGTTAAGTTGAACCCCTGGGCTCTTTGAGTAGAGGTTATGTGGACATTATCAAACCAGATTTTTTTAAAAAAGAACTTTGTATTCATATAATGTTCTATAGACATTTTCAAGGCTGGCCTTAGGTCAGAGAAATAAAATTAAATTCATTTAAAATCAATATGTGCTTATTAAGTCCCTACTGTGTGCTAACTTCTGCTATAATAGTTGTGAATTATCATAGTATAATATCTCCTGTTAAAACAATAATGGTGACTTCCTGTTGCTAGTAGAAAAAAATTAATTCAGAATCACAGAAAGTGAGAATTAAAAAGGCCTTCAGAAGTCATCTAGTTCAAACCAAACATAAAAGGCCCACCACCCCATGCTTCTTCTAAACAGTAATCTAGACTCTTTTTGAGGATCTCCAAGGAGGGCATAAAAACACCATATTTCTAGGCATTCATTCCATTGTTCTTTGAGCTCTAATGGTTAGGAAGATGGGTTTTTCAAATTTTTTTAATGATTTGTTTTCTCTAACATCAAGTCATACCAACCTCAGTAATATCCATTCTATTCTCCTGGTTCTGCCTTCTGGGGCCAAAGAGAACAAATATAATCCTTTTTCTACATGACAGTAATTCAAATACTTTGAAACAACTATGATATGCCTCTTGAATCTCCTCCTATCTAGGCTAAACATCCCAAATTCTTTCAATTAATCCTTATAAACTATCCCAGTTGATTTCTGAGTTCATTAAGTAGTTACTATATGCCAAGCAGTTAGACTTTATTCCCCCTCAGATTCTCTACAATCAGCCAAAATAATAATAGTTAATGATATTATAACAATAGCAGCAGCAGCAATAACAACAAAAACAACTACTTACTACTGCTAATACTGCTACTATTATGATTATCATTTATATATTATTTTAATGTTTGCAAAACTTTAAAATTACAACTTGTAAAAATTGTAATTTAATCATAATTATATTACATTTCTTACAAATTAATTATACTTGTTACAAATTATTACTTTATTCTCAAAAAATGGTATTAGGTGCTATAATCCCTATTTTTTAGAGGAAACTGAGGCAATAACAGGTTAAAGGACTTCCCCAGAATCACAGATTTTCCTGACTCCTGGTTTAGCATTCTAGCCACTGGACTACCTGGTTACCTCAAAATTGTCTTCTTTACATATTCTCTATTGTCTAGACTATCTTCTATTGCTGAGTGCACTCTAACTTTGTTTCCACTTTTTAGAATGTATTGTTTCCAACAAAATTCATCTCAAAAGACACTTTATATCAGAGATTCTTTCTTTCTGTGCCTTTGTGTGTGTGTTCTTCACTCCTTTGACAACTTGGTGAAATTTATGGATCCCTTTGCAGAATCAAGTATTTCAGATGCAAAAAAAATTATATATATATATATATATATATATATATATATATATATATACATATGTGTATTATAAAGGAAGCCAAATATGAAATTTGTATCCCAACCTACTAGAACTGTCCATGGTTCCTTTGCAGGAACTGTCTGTGAACCCCAGGTTAAAAAGGTGAGTTCTATTGGAAGCCTTCTCTGATCCTCCTAGATATTAGTGCCCCGTTGCCTCCAAAATATTTCACTCCACATTTATTTTGTTTAAATCTTGTATATTCATATGTATGTATAAATGTGCATGTGGCTATATATGGATGTGTATATAATGAATATGTATGTGGAACTTTCCCCCTTCCTGATGGAAACTCCTAGAGGTCAGGAGCATGTTTATTTTTTTCTTTGTATCCCAAACACCTAACACCTCAAAATTAATGGTTGTTGATTGATTGATTAATTGATTAGGCATATCATTGAAAAAATGGATCATCTGCATCCAAAAACATTATAAGGTGTCTTTTGACTTTCAATCTTTGTTCTTCCTGCACTGCTCTCTACTATTCTTGCATATATAATAATCAAAGTATATTCTGGGAATTAAGCTCTTTTAACCAAGTACATCATTATGTGAAAGGGAGAAAATCCTTGTTAGTAGTACAGAAGTGAGGAATTTCTTTGTAATTTTTACCTCTTATAACATGGTCTCTGGCAATACACTGTTCCAAAGACGCATCTTCCTTGTTAATTCAAACATAGCTACGGTAGCTGTTGCAAAAATCAAAATCTAGAGCTATGACAGTTGCTGTTATTCCTTAAGTTTTCTTCTTAATGTTTAAGGTGGCTACAGGTATCCTCCTCTGAAGCCTGGGCATCTGCTTAGGGGGGTACATCTCTAGCTTTCTTCCATCTTTTCTCAAGTCTATAAAGAATTATTTAGTCCTGTGATAAGTCAGACAATTTTCCCCAGTTCTGCCATGATCTTCATTATGTTTATTGTCCAATCAAGGTGGCTACTGTTCACATCTGCCTTTATTTTTCAAGGTCACTCTTTGATAAACTAAAAGATGGGCTGTTTAAAGCAAGTTGGCAGAAGGGAATTTTTAAAAAAGAGACAAACAACAAAAAAAGCATGAAGTCATCCTTTGAAAATTGGACTGAATTATCGGTAGACACGCTTTACTGTTTGTTTGAAAAATACATCCCTAATTAGAGAAATGTGCCTTGTTTAGCCAATTCCATTGCAGAGATGATAATCTCAGGGGTTGGACCAGTAGCTAGCCTGTGATTTCCCTTGTTTTAGTCAAATCAAAGATCAGGGCTTTTAATAAGAAGGAAAATTGGGTTCTTAAGAAAAAAAAATATGTCTTCAGTTTGATGCATTTTCAACTTCTGAAAAATAGAGATATGGATCTGAGAGTTTTGAATCTGGAGTCACTGGTATACAAATTTTCTTAAATAAAAGCAAGAACAGAAAAAATGCTCACAGAAATTGGTGGATAGATAAAGCCTTTAATTAAGGCTTTCTATGCCCTAGGCACTGGGGATACCAAGACAAGAAAATACAAATCCTATCTTCAAGAAGTTTATGTTCTAGTGGGAAAAGATAAATTATAAAGGAGAGGTGAAAAGAGAGGATGTAGTAAGTAAATGTAGTAAGATGCTATTGAAAAGAGCCTGGCCTGGACCTTCATAAGATAGTGGGATTTCTTCTTTGAGAAATTCTCCATTCCAATGAAATCAGTTCCAGTCCCTCCCTAGTTGACTATTTCTGTGTAGCCATCTATCTATCTATCCCATCATATATATATATCTATTGTTATACATAAATATTATATACATATACATATATAGTGCTACGAATGTCACCACACAGGTGTGAATACGCCTATTTCTATTGGCATTATATATATATACATAACATATATATATATACATGTTAAGTTGACCAACTCTTGGTGACCCCATTTGGGGTTTTCTTGGTAAATATACTGAATTAATTTGTCATTCCTTCTTCAACTCATTTTACAGATGAGAAAATTGAGACAAACAGGGTTAGATGACTTTCCCAGTGTCACACAGCTATTAAGGATCTGAGGCCAGATTTAAACTCAGGTTATCACTTTGTAATTTTTTTTATTTTTTTAATTTTTAATGTATTAAGTTTATTTGTTTTTAATACACATTGTTTTATGAATCACGTTGGGAGAGAAAGATCAGAGAAAAAGGGAAAAGCCATGGGAGAGATTAAAAAAAAGAAGTGAACATACCATGTTGATTTAAATGCAGTCTCCTTAGGTCTTTTTCTGGATGCAGATGGCATTTTCTGTCCAAAGTCTATTGGGATTACTTTGGATCACTGAACCACTGAGAAGAACCAAGTCTTTCATAGTTGATCATCATACTTTCTTGCTGTTATTATGGACAATGTATTCCTAGTTCTGCTTGTTTCACTCAGCATCAGTTCATGTAAATCTTTTTAGCCTTTCTATAATTAGCTTGTTCATTATTTTTATGATTACTTTCATGTGCCACAACTTGTTAAGACATTCTCCAATTGATGAGGATCTAACTCCTTTTCCAATTCTTTGCTCCCACAAAAAAAAGCTGCTACAAACATTTTTGCACGTATGGGTCCTTTTCCTTTCTTTATGATTTCCTTGGGATACAGACACATTAATGGCACTGCTGGATCAAAGGGTATGCAGAGTTTTATGGCCCTTTGGCCATAGTTCCATATTACTCTCCAGAATGGTTGGATTGTTTCACAACTCCACCAACAATGCATTAGTGTCCCAGTTTTCCCAGATTCCCTCCAACATTTATCACTCTTTTCCATTTCATCTTAGCCAATCTCAGAGGTGTGAAGTGATACCTCAACATTGTTTTAATTTATATTTCTTTAATGTAATAATAATAATAATTTCTTTAAGATAATCTATAATGATTTGGAGCATTTTTTTCACATAACTGTAAATGGCTTTAACTTTTGTCATCTAAAAATTGTTTGTTTATATCCTTGGACCATTTATCATTTGGGAAGTGACTTGTGTTCTTATAAATTTGACCCAGTTCATTGTATATTTTAGAAATGAGACCTTTATCTAAAATACTGGCTGTAAAGATTTTTTTCAGCTTTGTATTTCCCTTTTAATCTTGTTTCTATTGGTTTTGTTTGTACAAAACCTTTTAAACTTACTGTATCAAAATTGCCCATTTTGCCTTTCATAATGTTTTCTAGTTCTTCTTTGGTCATAAATTTCTCTCTTCTCCAAAGATCTGATAGATAAATTATTCTTTGTTCTCCTAATTTGTAAAGGGTATCATCCTTTATGCCCAAATTATGTATTCAATTTGGCCTTATTTTGGGATGGAGTATAAGATATGTCTATGCTGACTTTATGACATATTGTCAGTTTTCCCAGCAATTTTGTCAATTGAGTTTTTATTCCAGAAACTGGAGTTTGGGGGTTTAACAAATACTAGATTGTCTTGATTATTGTGTCATGTGTATCTGACCTATTTCGCTTATCGACTACTCTATTTCTTAGCCAGTACCAAATGGTTTTGATGATTGCTGCTTTATAATATATATTTTTTTAAGTTTGGTACTGCTGGCATTATTTTTCATCAATTCCCTTAGTATTCTTGACCTTTTGTTCTTCCAGATGAATTTCATAATCATTTTTTCTAATTCTATAAAATATTTTTGGCAGTTTAATGTTATGGCACTGAACAAGTAGACCAATTTAGGCATAATTATCATTTTAAAATTAGCCGAGCCTAGCCAAGAACAATTCATATTTTCCAATTGTTTAGATATGATTTTATTTGTGTAAGAAGTGTGTTCATATAGTTCTTGAGTTTGTCTTGGCCAATAGACCCTCAAATTTTTTATTTTTTCTACAGTTAATGTAAATGGAATTTCTCTATTTCCTGCTGATAGGCTTTGTCAGTAATATATATATATATATATATATATATATATAAATGCTTATGATTTGTAGGGGTGTATTTTATATTATACAACTTTGCTGAAGTTGTGAAATGTTTCTAGTAGTTTTTTGGATGATTTTCTAGGATTCTCTAAGTATGTCATCATATCATCTGCAGAGAGTAATAATTTTATTTACTCATTGTCTATTCTAATTACCTTAATTTCTTTTCCTTTTTTTATTGCTAAAGCCAACATTTCTAGTACAATGTTGAATAATAGTGATGATAATGGGCATCTTTGTTTCACCAGTGATATTATTGGAAATGCATCCAGCTTTTATACATAACAAATAATTCTTGCTGTAGGTTTTAAATAGATGTTGCTTATTATTCTAAGGAAAATGCCCTTTATCCCTATGCTCTCTCATGTTTTTAATAGGAATGGGTGCTGTATTTTGTCAAAAGCATTTTTCTGCATCTATTGAGTTTATCATATGATTTCTGTTGGTTTTGTTATTGATATGGTTGATTATCGTAGTAGTTTTCCTGATTTTGAGCCAACCAACCATTCCTGGTATAAATCCCACTTGGTTATAGTATGTTATCCTGCGGATAAATTGCTGTAATCAATTTGCTAATATTTTATTTAAAATTTTTGCATCAATATTCATTAGGGAGATTTACAAGATTTAAACAAAATAAATGTGGAGTGAAATATTTTGGAGGCAATGGGGCACTAATATCTAGGAGGATCAGAGAAGGCTTCCAATAGAACTCACCTTTTTAACCTGGGGTTCACAGACAGTTCACAGTTCACAGACAGTAATTTACTTTCTCTGTTTTGGCCCTTCCAGGTTTAGGCATCAGTGCCATATTTGTGTCAATGAAGGAATCTGGCAGTACTCCTTCTTTATCCATTTTTGGAACAGTTTACATAGAATTGGAATTAATTGTTCTTTAAATGTTTGGTAGAATTTGCTTGTCAATCCATTTGGCCCTGGGGATTTTTTCTTAGGGAGTACAGATTGGAACCCAAACTCTGGCAATCCTTTCTAAATAGGCAAAAAGCTTCAAGTGCAATACAGTGAAGGAATATATATTTGCCTTTGAAGAATCAGCATAGTTAGATTCAGAGGGGCTCTTTACTATATTGGCCATAGGGTAATACATTTTCCATCTCAGTGACATCTAATGACTTTAACTACAACGCAGATGAGTTACAATCTGTATGAATAGAAAGGGGACCCATATCTCCTTCCACAAATTTTTGAAGTACTGAATTATGACAATTCACATTTTTATGATACTTTAAGGTATATGAAAGGTTTTCCTTGAACAATTCAATGAAGTAGGTTGTACAAGTAAAATTTAATCTACATCTTATGGATGAGGGAATTAACTTGGAAAGTATAATATTAACAACAATAATAATATTTATATAGTGCTTCAAGGTTTGCAAAGCTATATATATATGTATATATATATATTTACATATATGTACACACACAAATTATTTTACAGATGAGGAAATTGAGGCTGAGAAAAATTAAATTCACTCATAATCTTGCCTCTTCCTCTCTTTCCAGTCTTCTTAGGCTTAACTCTTTACTACATATTCTTTGAACCAGTGGCACAGACTGTTCCATGAACAAGACACTCAATCTCTTGGCTTCAGGCATTTTTTTCTGGCTGTCTCCCATACCTGCCTCCTTAACTCTACCTATTAACTTCCCTGGCTTCCTTTCAGTTCCAACTTTTCAGGATGTCTTTCCCAACTCTTCAGTTCTAATACCTTCCCTCATTTAATTATTTCCTATTTATCCTGTATAAAGTTTATATATTTGTAGATTGTCTCTTTAATTTTATTGTAAACTCCTTGAGGGAAGCAATTCTTTTAGCTCTTTTTTGTATCCCCAGCACTTAGCATAGTACCTTGAAAATAGTAGGAGCTTAATAACTATTAGCTGATTGATTTGCCTATAAAAATAGTATGTGCTTAATAATTGATTATTAATTAATTGACTTGCCTGGGTTTACAAAACTAATGAAGAGTCGGAGAGAGATTTGGAACTCAGATCCTCTGCCTCCAAGTCCAACACTCTTTCCACTGTAGAGTTCAGCAGTTTTGTATTGCTCAGGATCTGACAGCCAGCAGCCAGCCTTTAGTCAGGCAGTGAATTTTAATTCTGTTGTCTCATGTACAGTTGTCCCTTCTGTAATCTTGCATAACAGAGCTGTCCAGTTCAAAGACATTGGTCTTATGTAGTCTCATCTTACCTTTTTCCTGGAAGCAGAACACAGTCTAGGTGCCTTGAAGTAAATCAGAACATATGCAAAAAATATTTAGCCAGGAAATCACTTTTTTGTTTCTTTCCCAGAAATCCATCAAACATCTGTGTGTGCTGGTGGAGAAAGCCCAGAGGCCATATTTAATGAGCTGAAGTCCTGCTGACTCATCTAGGGCCCTATGGAAGAAAGAGAGCTCTATCAGCACAACCTGGTAGGGGCTGGAGCATGAGACCCTCATGTCTCCTTCATTGATTCAGCTCTTTTCTTCATTTGGAACCTCTGAACTGGGCTGGCTATTAGTCTCTTATTATCTGAAACCATTCCTTCTAGGGCATATTAGTCCAGTGTCTGTTTCCCAATCCAATGTAAGGCAGACTAGCTGAATAGAAAGAGCTTAGAATGGAGATTTTCTTGCTTGGTTCCTCTTCCATTTTTATTCTTTCTGCCTTTTATGGGGAAGTTAAATCCTGCAATTTTATCAGGGTTTAGAATACCTAATGTGAAAACTCTTCCCAACTCTATAAAAGGGCAACTCATCAATAACTTAAAGTCTTTGAAAGTCACCAAGGACATTGAGAAATTAAGTGGCTTGTCAATGGTCATAGAACTTGTATATATTATAGAAAAGGCCAGAACACTTAGACTTTCTAAATCCAAGGCTCACCCTATATCCTTTATTTCAATTTATCTCTTATTGAGGGAAAACATTTTTTTAATTTTATTGCCATCACTTACTAATTGCCTCTAACTTCCAATAGAATTTCATATGCATTTATTAAGCATCTGCTGTGTACTAAGATGCCTTGTTTAAAAAAAGTCACAATTAAGTCAGTGTTTCTTTTCTGAAATAACAAATAGATGACCATATTTAACATTTTATGTCTCTTTCACTACCTGTAGTATATCATTTCTTTAGGCAGGAGACATGCTTTACAGGCAGTTCTATGAAGTCATGATTGTTCTCTCCATTACCATTCTGAAAATTTTGTGTTGTTTTGTTTTCTATATGCTGATCACTGTGCAAAATCTACTGGTTCTGCTAAATTTTCTTTGTATCAGTTCATATAAGTTTTTCCAAGTTTTTCTGAATTCATTAAATTTCATCCATTTCTTTTTATTTTATTACAGTTGTTATTGTGAATTTACTTTAGTCTTGTCTGTGAATTTATTTGGGGGTTTTCTCAGTAAAGTGACTTGCCTGAGGTCACATGGCTAGTAAATAGCTGAGGCCAGATTGAAACTCATGAGTATGAATCCTCCTAATTCCAAGTCCAGTGCTGTGTCCACTGTGCTATGTATCTGCCCAATATATCACAATTTATTTGCAATTTTCTAGGTGATAAGCATATATTTCTTATGTGGTTCTTAGATGATACAAAAAATAGCACCTATGTACATGTATGCTAATAATCCATTTAACAACTAGCTCTCAAAAATGTACTCATGACACATTTTTAAAAATATCATCAAACATATTGATGAATGGCAAAGGAGTAGTTCCATTTGCATAGCCTGAACAAAAGGTGGCCAATGAATAGAAACACACATTTTTTTTTAAATAAAAGTTCTCATTATGTTGTTTGGGCTTCCCATGAAAATTTATGGAGGACTTGAGTAAGAGTTGCATGGTATGAGGGGAATTAATGGATTTATTTGCCATTTTCCCAGCTAGAATATTAATTCCAGTAAGATAACAGACCTAGCAAAATTAGAATATATCTTTCATTCACACTAGTTCCGAAAACTGAAATTGCAATATAAACAATATTGCTCCTCATATCCTCCCTATCTTCCTTAGATCCTTCAAGGCTCATCACAAATCCTGCCTTTGACAATAAGTGGTCCCTCCTCTACTGACTACTTATTGTTAGGGTATTTTCTCTGAGATTAGAATCCACTTACCTTATTTATCTTTCTCTATGTTATCTCCCCCATTAGAAAATAAGTTTCTTGACTGTTTTGTTTTACCTTTATTTTTGTCTCCAATGCTTAACACAGTTCCTGATACTTCATAAATATTTAATAAATATTTATTGATAGACCAAGTGATATAAGGTTTGTTTTCATTTTTATTGTATATGTATATATATATATATGTATATATATATATATATAAGGAAAGTAAGGCAGTGAGTGGGAGGGTATTTCTTTAATCTAGAAAAGTAGGGAATTAGATCATAGATCTAGAACTAAAAAGCAGCTCAGATGTCATTATTTTGTAGATGAAGAAAATGAAGCTCCAGACATATAAATTATTTATCCAATGCCATATCTAGATAATAAATAGAATAAAGGGTTTGAGTCTAGGTGCTCTGAGTTCAAATCCATTATCCTTTTCAATGTGCCATACTTTGTCTCAATTTGTTTGTGGGTTGTCCAGTGGGGGAAAATGGGGACACAAGAAAGGTGAGAAGAGGGAGGAAGGAAGGGAGGGAGAGGGAGAGGGGGAGAGAGAGAGAGAGAAAGAGAGAGAGAGGAGAGAGAGAGAGAGAGAGAGAGAGAGAGAGAGAGAGAGAGAGAGAGGTAAAGAGAAAAATATGAAGATATGAAGGAGAAAAAGGAGGTGGAGGAGGAGGAAGAGGAGGAAGAAGAGGATGAGAGGGAGAGAGAGAAAAGGAGACGGGGAGAGAGAGAGAAAGAGAGAGACAGAGACAGAGAGGAGAGACAGAGAAAGAGGAGAGAGACGGAAACAGAGAGACACAAAAAGACACAGAGAGACAGAGAACCAAAAGAGTAATGTGCTTGATACAGGAACATTATGAGACAATAATTAGACAGTTTGATAGTTTAAGCCTTAGAGAATGTTGTCTAAAGTCAATTTGTGCATTCAAATTCAAATAGAAATTTAATAAATCTAAAAACACAATCCATTTATAATGTGGTTGCTAATAGCTAGGAGTTATTAACAGGTACCTGCTGTTACCTGTATCAAATCTTTTTCCTTAGTGATCACTTAAGCCATCCCCTTTAAATTCAACATGTATCAGTGTGGTAAGGTCAAAAAGATAAAAAATGAAATCTTGGACTTTATTCATAGAGGAGTTGTATCCAAAATGAAGAAGACAGTAACTCTTCCTCCTTTTCCTCTATATGAAGGATAGAATATTCTGTACTGAATGTCACTAATAAAGAAAATAATAATAATTTTAATAGTTATAATTGCTAGCATTTATATACTATATAATATAATGTATCAGGCATTGTCTTTTACTTTACAAATATCTTATTTGATCCTGACAGCAATCCTGAGAGATAAATGCTATTGTTATCCTCTTTTTTACATTTGAAGAAACTGAGGTAGAGGGTAAATGACTTGTCTAAGGTCATTCAGTCTCTGAGGATGGATTTTAACTCAAGTTTTCCTAATTCCATTAGCTGCTCACTATCCACTACACCTACCAGTGACAAACTTCACTATTTCTAGAGGTAGTAGAAATTCAATAAAATTCAGCAAATATTTATTAAATACCTATTATATGCCAGGCAATATGCTAGCTTTTGGAGAATAGAAACCCCCAAATACTCTCTGGCCTTGAGGAGCTTATTAAATCCTAGTGAGAATCTATAACCTGCAAAGAACTAAGAATCATATAAAAATATAAAAGTAAGTTCAGGAGAGAATTTTTTTTTAATAATCGGGGGATCAGTAAAGTTTTACTGTATAGGAAGCCATATATTTTACAAAATGCCAATGAAGAGCAAAAGCTTTCCTGCCATGGGAGACATCTTTGCAAAGAGGTAGAAGATGGAATATTGGATGTAAAGAATGGCTAGTTTACGCTGTACAGGAAAGAGAGAAATATGAAATAATGCTGGGGAGATAGTTGGGAAGCAAGTGAGACTTTTAAAATGCTGAGGATATACTACATGCAACAAGGAACCATGAATGTTTCTGAATAAAGGAAATGACATGGTTAGAGACACACTTCAGAAATATCAATCTGGCCACTGGATAGAACATGGATTAGAAGGGAAATCAATTCTAAGTCTATTGTAATAGTCCAGGTAAGTAGTAATGAGGGCCTGAAACAGAAAAGAGACTTGGAGTGGAAAACAGGGAACAGATGCAAGAGATATTTCTGGGGAGAGAGTATCATTCAACAGCAGTCAGAGGTCCCAAGTTCAAATTCTAATTGTTACTTTTCACTTCCATCACATTTAATAACAATAACAATGATGGTGAATAGCTCTACTTATATATTGATTTATTGTATAAATACAAAATATTAAGGGTGAAAGAGGAGAAAGAATTTCCTCTTTTTTATTTTCTGTTTTTATTCTTTTTTATATTTTTATATTTTTTTAAATTTTATTTTATTTGCAAAAGATATGTATGGGTAATTCTTCAACATTAACCCTTACATAGCTTTCTATTACAA